>PISX010017338.1:24190-43769 GCA_004024625.1 Mellivora capensis | reverse complement strand
GTACTTTATAGTTTTCTGAGTATAGATTTTTAGCCTCTTTGGTTAGGTTTATTCCTAGGTATCTTATAGTTTTGGGTGCAATTGTAAATGGGATTGACTCCTTAATTTCTCTTTCTTCTGTCTTGTTGTTGGTGTAGAGAAATGCAACTGATTTCTGTGCATTGATTTTATATCCTGACACTTTACTAAATCCCTGTACAAGTTCTAGCAGTTTTGGCGTGGAGTCTTTTGGGTTTTCCACATAGAGTATCATATCATCTGCAAAGAGTGATAGTTTGACTTCTTCTTTGCCGATTTGGATGCCTTTAATTTCTTTCTGTTGTCTGATTGCTGAGGCTAGGACTTCTAGTACTATGTTGAATAGCAGTGGTGATAATGGACATCCCTGCTGTGTTCCTGACCTTAATGGAAAAGCTTTCAGTTTTTCTCCATTGAGAATGATATTTGCGGTGGGTTTTTCATAGATGGCTTTGATAATATTGAGGTATGTGCCCTCTATCCCAACACTTTAAAGAGTTTTGATCAGGAAGGGATGGTGTACTTTGTCAAATGCTTTTTCAGCATCTATTGAGAGTATCATGTGGTTCTTGTTCTTTCTTTTATTAATGTGTTGTATCACATTGATTGATTTGCGGATGTTGAACCCACCTTGCAGCCCTGGAATAAATCCCACTTGGTCGTGGTGGATAATCATTTTAATGTACTGTTGAATCCTATTGGCTAGTATTTTGGCGAGAATTTTCGCGTCTGTGTTCATCAAGGATATTGGTCTGTAATTCTCTTTTTTGATGGGATCCTTGTCTGGTTTTGGGATCAAGGTGATGCTGGCCTCATAAAATGAGTTTGGAATTTTCCTTCCATTTCTATTTTTTGGAACAGTTTCAGGAGAATAGGAATTAATTCTTCTTTAAATATTTGGTAGAATTCCCCTGGGAAGCCATCTGGCCCTGGGCTTTTGTTTGTCTGAAGATTTTTGATGACTGTTTCAATCTCCCTGCTGGTTATGGGTCTGTTCAGGTTTTCTATTTCCTCCTGGCTCAGTTGTGGTAGTTTATATGTCTCTAGGAATGCATCCATTTCTTCCAGATTGTCAAATTTGTTGGCGTAGAGTTGCTCATAGTATGTTCTTATAATTGTTTGTATTTCTTTGGTGTTGGTTGTGATTTCTTCTCTTTCATTCATGATTGTTCTTCCTCTCTTTGATCTCCCGTTGGATTTGTAGGTGTTCGCAATGGTTTGATAAGCTATCTATCTGATCTCCTGCTACCTGATGTCGTCTCAGCTGCTACTTCTCCGCCATCTTGACCGCTCTGTCGTCCATTACCATTTAGATAATGTTAGCCTCCTTCCCTTGCTTGCTCCCACTCCAACCCTGAGAAACCTGGTTCCCTCCTTCCACCACCCACTTATGTAATGGTTCCACTCCAGTGTAATACATATATTTTTTTTCAGAATTGTTAACATATATCACTGTGTAAAACAACTTTATCAGCCACAGTATAGTGCTGACACAGAGTTCCTTTTTGTGGTTTGCTTTATAGACTCCACCCATTTCCAAAAAGACCTAGGTCATCCCCTTTCCACTATTCCCCTCAGTGAGGTTTGTACATTGATAACATAGTAAAATTCTGCTAACATTATTCATTCAAAAAAAGGATTTTTCAACCTCCTATGTGAACTTTAAAAATTTGCACACATTAGTGTCTATTTGCTGTAATGTAGAGTTGTATGGATTTTGACAAATGAATAATGAAAAGTATCTACCTTTATAATTTTATACAGATTGGTTTCACAGTCCTATAATATCCCCATCACTTTACTTATTCCACCCTTGGAACTTCTGACCACTGTTAATCTCTATACTGTCTCTACAACAGTGCCTCTCCTAGAATGTTCTACAGGTGTTACCATACAGCTAGTAGGCTTTTCTGATTGGTATCTTTCACCTAGAAATATACATTGAAGACATCCACACATTGTGAGGATGGCTACCTCATTTCTTTTTATAACTGAGTATTTTATTAAATGGAAATACCATATATTTGTTAATCCATTTTATTGAAAGACATCTTAATTGCTATCAGTTTTTGATAATTATGAAAAGAGCTGATATAAACATTAATAGGTGATTTTTTGTATAATATAGAATTCTAGATTGAAATAATCAAAGAAGATTTATGCTGCAACATCATATTGAATTATGTATTGAGGAAAGCTGGTAATAATGTCCAGTAAATGTTCAGTAGTAGAGATTTAGCTAAAGAAAGTCCAGACAAATAGTAAAGTAATATAAAATAGATAAATTTATAAGTAAAATAATGTGAAATAAATAAAATATATTTAAGAGTCAGTATCAGACATTAAGTTTAAAATACAAGGATGGATTCATGTATACATTAAGATGAGAATTTCAGCAAATATATAGAAACATATATTCATATATTTTACTGATATCACCTACTGCAGAGAATCACTATATATGTTAAATGAGAGGAGATGTACAAAATTTAATCCACAAGATACTCTAAGCACTCTTTAGGTGTTACCTCTTTTCATTATTAAAGAAAACAAATTATAAAAATGGATTAAGTATTATAAACAGAATCATAAAACTAAAGTTTTATTTCAAGATATTTTTTTAGATATTTTTCTTTAAATATTTATTTATTGTAGAGAGAGAACACACAAGCAGGGGAAGGGCAGAAGGAGAGGGAGGGAATCTCAAGCAGGATCCCAACTCCTCATTGAGCATGCAGAGCCTGATGTGGAGCCCAATCCAATACCCTGAGATCGTGACCTGAACAGAAATTGCAAGTTGGCAGCTTAACCCACTGAGCCATCTGGATGCCCCCCAGTTAGACATTTTTTTTTAAAGATTTTATTCATTTATTTGACAGAGATCACAAGTAAGCAGAGAGGCAGGCAGAGAGAGAGGAGGAAGCAGGCTCCCCGCTGAGCAGAGAGCCCAATGCGGGGCTCGATCCCAGGACCCTGAGATCATGACCTGAGCCGAAGGCAGAGGCTTTAACCCACTGAGCCACCCAGGCGCCCCTCTTTCAAGATTTTTTTTACAAAATAAGCCATCTTTAAATCAATTAAAAATTAGTTTTAAGGTAAAATTATAAAGAAGATTATGCATTAAGTCATCTTTAAATCAATTAAAAATTAGTTTTAAGGTAAAATTATAAAGAAGATTATGCATTACAGCAGAATCTTATTAACATAAAATCAACATAAAATATTTTCACTGCATTCATTAGCAAATGCATAGAGCTTCCAGCAAATTTCATCCTTTAAAAAATTGTTTTTTCACAGATATTACTTAGAAATAGGGGTATCAAATTGTTTGTATGAAAAACATATTCCTCTGAATGTACAATGTTGTGTGAAAGAATATATTTTTATCCAAAACATTTTCTGTTTTTCCATATTCTGAGATAATTGAGAAGAACAAACTTTTCCTCCTGAATTGTTTCATTGAATTTCCTGGAGGCTTCATTACAAACTAAATCCGCTGATATTTTAAATCTTCTAATGCAGTTTCCCCATTTATTTCTCTTGTCAAACAAATAATATGCAATAGGTTTACATTTTCATCTTTGCTATGATCAGAGTTAAAATACTAGCATACACATGAGACTGGCTCATTAAAAAATAGTCACAAGTTCAATAATCCTTTTCTTTGGGATTTAGCTACTATTGTCTTTTGTTTTTAAGGAATATTTTGATCTTAAATCAATTATAGAATAAATTACATTGTGCATAAAATCTAACTTTTAAGAATATTTTTAAAATTTCTGGGCCAGTTCAGGAAACCTCTCAACTCCAAGATTCTAACCATCCTATAGGTTGTCTCAGTTATGTATCAATAGTCCGTGCAGTGAAGCCGGTCTGTCAATGGGAATGAAAGAATCTGAATAAAGTTTGCTTATAAAAGGTAGGTACAAAATGGATCTAAGTTTTATCCACTCTTTCAAAGCATGGGTTTGGTTCTTACATATCTGGATAACTAAATGATCCCACTTGATTTTCTTGAAGACTGGAGCTGTGCCTCTTGGAGCCCAGAACCTCCAGAGACCAGCAAAGGGACTCTCATCCAGGCTGATGTCACTGTACCACCAGCAGGATGTCCCTCTTCTGCTGCTTTCATATGCTTTCATTTAAAGGCTTCATATCATATTGCCCTACCCTTTGTTACAAAAACACACCACATTCTCCTTTTAGAAAAACTATTTCACAGACTCAGAGTTGTCTAAAAATAAAAATTAAAAAAAACAAACAAATGTAGAAGCCCTGTCTAGAGCCCTTGAAAACAGTCTAGTGATGTTTTTCATCCACCTTAAAACAGAAGGTTGGCACCTGAAGCCAGCCTGGTGGATGCCACTGTGCTCGTCCCCATCTACCTGTGGCATGTGAAGACAGGTGAGGTCAACTGCACCAGAGGACCCTTTCTGTTCAGGAACTAGTGCCACTCAGAGCTGTTCTCTGAACCAATATGCTTGCATGCTGAATGGTTAAGGACCGGACACCGGAGTGTGGAAATGCTTTGTTCTCGGCCTCCTGCAGCTTGTCTTAGGGTCTGTATCAGTGGTTCTCAACCATGGGTCAGCTTGCCTGATGGGAACCCTTGGCAATATCTGGAGACTGTTTTGATTGTCACAACTGGGGGGCGGTATGCTACTGGCACCTAAGGACAGAGGCCAGTGACGCTGTTAACCACCTCAAAATGCCGGGAACATCCCCCACAACAAAGAAGTGTCTGGTCCAGAACATCCATAGTGTTGAGACTGAGAAACTAAGGTCTACGTAAATGCAAACCTGCTGGAAGAACCATTTTTGTCCACACTACAAACAAGGAGCGTGCACATTCTCTCACACACTTTGAATCTGTGGCTCTGAGGAAACATAGCTATAGGGAAGGAGAAATTATCCAATTATCTATGTGTCTATGCTAAGATTTTCTTTAATACCACCACACCCATGTACACACACACACACACACACACACACGATCCATGATTAGTAACAGTAGCCAATATTCATGGATATTTTACTCTTTACATTTTTTTTTTGTTGTGTTGTTGTTGTTTTTCAACCAATCCTTTGAAAAACAATGGAACTCCCCTTCTACAGATGATGAAATGCAGCCCACTCATGCCAGTACTTCGGCTGGAAACACCAGGAATGAGCTTTAAGCTGGGGCTCTGAAGACAGAGTTAGTGACTTTCAAATCTACCTGCTTTCCATCACCATATATATAATGTATTATCTGCAATAGATACTATTTAACTTCATAAAAAAAAGTTTTAAAAGCTCAAGATTTTCTTTTTTTTTAAAGATTTTATTTATTTATTTGACAGACAGAGATCACAAGTAGGCAGAGAGGAAGGCAGGGAGAGAGAGAGAGAGAGAGAGAGAGAGGGAGAGCCCGATGTAGGGCTCAATCACAGGACCCTGGGATCACGACCTGAGCTGAAAGCAGAGGCTTTAACCCACTGAACCACCCAGGCACCCCTGTATTGTATAATTAATCTAAAATATATTTACCTTATTTAACTTTGTATTTTGCAAAAGTACTTGTCATGCTTTTATCAACATTGTCTGTATGCACATATGTTCTCGTTTCTTTTCCTTCCCCTAGTTCTAGTGACTTTTTCCTAGGTTTGCAAATCTGACTTTTTTTTTTAAATTCCATGTCAAGATAATATTTTTAAAAAGTGTTACAAAACATTGCATGTTGTAAAGTTTCTCTAGGTCTGTTTGGCATCCACAATGTATACTATGTTTGGTATTTTCTCAAGTACTAATGATTTATAGTTGAACATGTAAACTATTCTTTACACAGGGCTAATATATATATCATTTCAAGGACAGGGTTTGTTAATAGGTAAACAATATCAGTTCCCCAAAATTGAGTAGAATGTTTAATATAATGTTTAATATTTTGTTGTATCATATTAATGAAATTCATTGTAATTTCCCCAATATGTAAAATTTTCCTTGAAGTTTAATAACTTTCCTAGGTACAATAGGTTCTAGTTCTTTTAAGACAACTAAAATGTAGGGGCACCTGGGTGGCTCAGTGGGTTAAGTCCTCTGCCTTCGGTTCAGGTCATGGTTCCAGGGTCCTGGGATCAAGCCCCACATCGGGCTCTCTGCTCAGCAGGGAGCCTGCTTCCTCCTCTCTCTGCCTGCTTCTCTGCCTACTTGTGATCTCTGTCTGTCAAATAAATAAATAAATATCTTAAAATTAAAAAAAAAGACAACTAGAATGTAGGCAGTTCATTAGAATTTGTAAGATCTGGACACTAACATGACAAAATAAGTATTTTGTTACCTGTTCTCATCCCTCATTTCCAGTTGTGAAATCCCCACACCATCATTTTACTCTTGCAGCTTCCCCTGTGGATTTCAGAAAGTTGTTCAGTCCTCAACAATTTTTTCTTCTCACCTTGAAAACACAACAGGGTAAAACTGATGCTTGAAAAGCAAACAGTGGCCGCAGTTCACACTTGTGCTCCTGCCTTCACGGGACTCTCCCTGCCACATGACTTACAGAATGAAAGCCCTCTTGTTCTTCCCAGTGATGCCCTTCATTCTGTTTTGCACACAGCTGAGACCTCCTGTTTGCTGGAGGAACCCCTGTCCACCGAACACTTCCTCCAGGGTGTGTGTCACTGGCACCATTCATCCTCTTCTTTTTTTTTTAAGTTTTTATTTATTTCTTTGACAGAGATCACAAGTAGGCAGAGAGGTAGATGGGGGGGGAGCAGGCTCCCCGCTGAGCAGAGAGCCCGATGCGGGGCTCCATCCCAGGACCCTGGGATCATGACCTGAGCCTAAGGCAGAGGCTTTAACCCACTGAGCCACCCAGGCGCCCCCATTCATCCTCTTCTTGAACAGACTCCTGGGTAGCTGTTTTTAAGAGGACTTCTCGGCATCCTTGCTGCTTCTTTAAGGTTCTCTGTCACAAAACTTCAATTTGTATCTCTTTCCGCAGCGCAGCTGGCTTGCTTGTCCAGTGCATGATTTCTTCCTCAGAGTCTTCTTTCTCTAGCCTTTGTACATGATTATCTTTTCATAATTTTTTAAAGTAACCTGTTTTACACGGATTGGTCTTGTGGTCCATTATAAAAGCCTGATGACCAAGGAACAGGTGTTCCTCACCTGGATGCATCCAGCGTCTTCCCTAAGCTTATGAAAGATTGCCTCAAAGTGACAGTACCTGGATGAGGAACACGGCAGGTAGGAGGTGTGTTATCTTGGTTCTCCATGATGCTGTAAGTGGCTACTTGTGACATTTCAGGTAGAGGTTACACCCAATGGGCTACCCCTTCCCCATGCCTGATGCAGCCCTAGATCATAAAAGTAATGCCGATTTACTTACATTTTTTTAAAACAAATGCTACCGTGATCATTATAAGCACAATCAGTCTTTGGGTATAATACCAAAAATACCCCCAAAATTCTGATAGTAAAAATCAGGCATTGGGCAAATTTTTACTGCCTCAATAAGCAAAATAAATCTTTATCCTTCCAAATGCAACACAGGCAAACCCCCTACGATACAGAGATACTGAACACATAGCTGAGTCTTGTCTGTCCCTCCAGAGCCCCAGGGAAGGCTCAGGATCTTGGAACCAGTGAGGGCACGTTGTGTGTCTTCAAGAACCTACTGTGTTTGCTGTGGAAAGGCCTGCGTGAGACACACAGACTTCTTGAAGGGCCAAGAGCTTGGATTTCCATCTCTCCAGATCTTTGAGCATTCACTCTTCTGGGGAGGACTTCTAATCTGAAATCCATCAACATATCTGGTTTTCCACCCCTGATGTTCCAGAAGTGTTGTTCGCTCTTATTAGAAGATTTATAATGGGAAGGCAAGGGGAAAAGGAAAACAACACCATGATGATTGGAAGGAGAGGGATGTGTGTGGGCTGATGGAGGCGAGGTTGGGGGTTTCAGTCCCCTGTGGGTCTGGAATGGAGCCTGGTCTGGTCAGATTGGGAGGAGCTCACGGATCCCGGGCGGGTAATCTGATCACTGTCTCTCTCGTTTTCATGCTGTTTTCTTCAGAGCCCCTTCTCCTGCTTCCAGCCTGTGACAGTGTGATAAGACACAAGAAATTTAGTCATCATGACTGCAGTAAAGGAGCTCAGTGAAGGGATTACGGTATCCCATAACCCTTCCATTAGCCACGGATGGGGCAGCTCCATTGTGGTCACGGAACCCTCTCCCCCGTTCTTACCTGCTGGTGTATTTTTTTGCCCTTTGTATTTATATATTCACTTTGTAAAAATAAAGCTTTGAAAGGTTAACCGAGAAAAAGGCATCATATTCAACTCCCTAAAGCTCAGTATGTGACACCCAAGTCGTGACCCAGACGTGGGCCCACTTCTTACCCTCGTGGGCCAGGTAGCTGTCCAGGGCATTACTGGAGACGTTCATCGGCATGTTGTCTTTATGAGGCAATGCAGACAGGATAATCTGAGCACATCAACATAGAACAGACAGGCTGCCCAGGGAAGCAGAGACTTAGGGAAAAAAGAGAATGAGTTGCAGAGGCAAAGTGGATGTAGTTGCTTCCTATCTCTTATAGGCATGTTGTTTGTTTGTTTGTTTGTTTTTTGGCATAGAGGTCATATCCAACAGTGGACACTGCCCTCTGGCATGGGGAGCAACTGAGAAGAGTAAGGCAGAAAAATCATGGGAAGGCCTTGGATGAGGCTTATCTTTTGGAAGTCTTTACTCCGCCAGGGATTCAGCTGCAACGTTTCACTCACTGAGCTGCCATTAATAATCCCAGCAGTGAGTAGCAAATAAAACAACACAAAAGAAATATTAACTATCGCTTCGAAGCAAATTTATGTAACTGCATGTCCTTGGAACAATTTAAATGTAGGTAAAAAAGACTCTCTCTACAAGGAGGAAATGTGATGTAACAAAGTAGCACAGGGAGGGCAGAAGACAAGATACACCCGCCGTTACGGTTGCAGAGGGATCAAAGGGATGCTGCAGTGTTTAAGTCACTGCAAATTAAACCACAAATCTAAAACAACTAGGCAAATCCTGGTCTGAAAAAAATGAATTGAAATCCAAGAAAGCAGCACTGACTGAAAATCATTCAGAGTCACACACAAGACGAGACTGGATGTCAGGTTGCCGCTGGAGATCCCTGAACTTGGGCACCTCTCATTGCTGGACAGTGACAATGATGTCATCTTCAGAAGGTTTTGGTGAGTATTTTATTATGTGACATAACACAGGCCAAGAACTCATGACAGAGTAGTCACTCACTAATGCCAGGGTAACCAAATGCCATCATGGCTTCCCAATCAGGGTGAGGTGAACAGAATTTAAGAAAATATGGAGTACTGGACAAGTTCGTTGGGGGCCAGGTAAGGAAAGCAGGGTGCCCACCTAGACCTATTGGACTGACTCTAATAAAATAGGCACGCTGCGGTGCAGAGCTTACTCTGGCTTTTTGTTTAGTTCTCTCCTTCCGTCTGTCTGCCTGTCTGTCTCTCTGTCTGCTGTTACTTTTTCTTTTTTGGCTCTATAAATCAGATAATACTCTGGTTGATTGCCCATATGTCTCACCCCTAGGAATGCCATGGTCTATTAGCATCTTTCCTGACCCTTCCAGGTTAAGGCACTCTGCTTGCCACTGTGCCATGTTGTCTACTGCAGAACTGTGTCCACCTTGTCATGGATGGTTAAGCTCTGTTTTGGAAAATTCTATCATTCCCATTGGTGCTTGGGATTCCCATTCCATGTTAACATTTCCTATGGGCAAGCCAGTCTTACGGATGAGACCCACCACTGAGCTTCTCAAAGATCCTCACTGTCTAGGTAAGGAGAGCCCCCAGTCCGATGGCCTGTGTTTAGTCTCATGTAATTCACCTAACTCCCAGGCCCATCCCTCGGAGCCTCCTACCCCCTGCCTGATAGGTTGCAGCTTCTCTATGTCATTTTTTCTAACCCACCAATAGGCCTAAGACTTAAGAAGCCAGATGAAAAGAAATAAAAAAATAAATAAATAAAGAATATATATTTGAGCAAGAAAAAAAAAAAAAAGAATCCAGATGGAAGTATACTAAATTTCTTCATCCTGGCCTCAACACAATTGTAAAGCCTAAGTAACAAGAACTCTTCCTGTGTCAGTAAAACTCTCCCCATGCACATTCTGGCCACCCTCATCCAACACCTTTGAGGTCCGTTCTTGCATGTTCTCTCAGGTCTGCCTCAAACACACTAGGAGAAACATAAAATTCTTCTGGTCAGTAGCCTATCTTCTTCCAGAGCAAGGAACATAATTCTCTGATCCCCTGTGCTCCCGTGAGGGTAGTTCTTGCTCTGGAAGAAATGACAGGAGGTGTCAAAGGTCAGGCTCCAGGGAAAGTTTCCAAGGCTGAACTGTACATTCAGTCAGTGAATTGAGAAGTGCTGTTAGGAGCAACAGGTGTGAGGGTGAGGGGAGCAGGGCTGAGTAGTGAGGGAGGGCAAACACAGGACAGACTCAGAAGAGGCCTTGGTTGATCCTAGGGGGTACTTACGCTGCTATGGTTCTTCAAAGTTGACCCAGCTGGGGCAGAACACCAAGGTTTTGTAATTCCTCAGGGACCTGCCATCTTATGCTATTCCAGGGAAGGGTCAGTACTTGCTGTTAGGCAGTGTCCCTGGAAAGGGAATTCGCGAAGTCACCAGCAGGCAGTGACCACAACTAAAGGAACAGAGGCTTGGGCTATATTGAGAATCTTGGGCAGTGCACCATGGTGCCCATTACAGTCTAACCTTTATGCCATTGAGTCCACTGGTTTTATAGTGAGTTGATCCCAACCCGGACAGTGGCTCCAAGATCCTGGGTGGTTGTACATCCTGGAAGAACTCAAAAGAGGAAGGTCAGTGGAGTCAGCCACAACGTCTTCTGCTCCAGCTGGCCACAAGGCTGCAGATGACCCTCGCTATTGGCCCTTGCACTTTCTATTCTAGATTCTCCTCCCCTTGGCAGCTCCTGTTCTGGAAACCGTCCTTCTCAGGCTGTGGCTGCTATACTTACCCAGTAATGGCAGGAGCGGAAAGGAGGGCACTTGAGGATCCTCCAGTTGTCATTTGGGCCAAACGTGTTTCCCAGGGTCCGTTATGTAAGAGCAGCCCAATCCTTGCCCACATGGTGCACCTTTCTTTGCCTGCTGGGCCATCAGCATGAGGAAGCTGAAGGGGTGGAAGAAGCAGCCATGGAATCAGGCTCAACAGAACTCTGTCTGTGAACCCTGGTGGGAAGTAATTGCCTTCAGGAACCATGACTTCTAGACCTATAGTCTTGCTGGAGGACAGAGAGGAGAATCACAAACTCCCCAATGAACCCCTGAGAATGACAGTAAGTGTGGTCATTCTGGCTTCTAGACTTTGATCCCCAGCCCCACACACTCAATCTCTGTCTTCTTCATGGGGACCTGGCCTTCCTTCAGTTGGTGAATTAGTGCTGTGAAGTTGGCTTTGATCTGAAAACTGAGCTAGGGATCATTGCGGTGTTTGTAGAGATGGCTAAGGAACCTGCTCTTCTGGTTTCATTTCCTTCGGTTGTGCAGATTGAACATCACTCTTGTGACTGCCCATCTTCCGGATTCCTGGGGTCACCATGTCCCACTACCCATGTCCATTACTGCCTATGGGCAAGGCTTCTCTGATAGGATCCAAGGCTGACACTTACTACAGTAATCTCACCCTCCTTGGTCTGGGAGATCAGATGGGGCTTCTGCTGTTTCAGGAGACTCTCACCCATATGGCTGTAAGAAGCCCAGCTCTTTGACAACATCTCCCACGGTCAGATCTATCCTTTAGTCAGAAATGCCACTAAATACTGCAACATCGGTGGTACCTTTCTCACAAGTCTATTCTTGTACATTTCAGTGACAGATGCTCTCCACCCCCCAACACACACAGACACATACACAATTCTGGTTAGTCCACTGCTCCAAGCTTTACATTTGCCTCTTTCCTCTATCACTCCATCAGTTTCCATGACAACTCTAGCAGCTCTATTTGCTGGGGTGGGTCACTGTTCTTTCCCAGGAGCCAACCTAGTAGGATCCTAGCACTATGTGGAGAGAAGATGGAGCTAAGAACCCCTGCCAGAGTGTTAAATCCTGTGTGGTAGAGCAATTTCCATATGGAGCACCCTGATGACATGGAAGTGTGTAGTCTACCCTCTTTGATCAAAGACCCTGAGGGCAGAGTGGTGCACCTGCTCTGCTAGATACTGCTGGTACATACTCTCTGGGTTCTGCATCTCAGTTGCTGGCCAAGAAGTTGCTAGGGTATGATGACTCAGCCTTTGTTATTGGTCATGAAAGGCAGTGGAGAAGATGTATGTTGTAAGGGGGATCAGTACTGTTTTGTATGGCAGTAGTCTTTATGTTATTTTTGAGCACTGGAAGAGTAAAACCTTTTATATTTGTATATTCAATAATAGACATCATGAGATAGACTTCGAACAAGGAGGACTTAGCTACTTCTTCAGAAGCGTGGATGCAAGTCAAAGGATCTACCTGGCATAAAGGAAGTCCAGAAACTGTGTCTGACTAGTGCATGTGCTTGGGACCTAGTGGTTGATTTTGCTATAAAATTGTCACCTTGAAATTCTTAATACTTTTGACAAGGAATCATGCATTTTCATTTTGGAGTCTGCAAGTTAGAAGTGGTCCTGGAAATAAGGATGTCTGCAACATCTTGGAATTGTTTAGCTTGAAGAATTAATGTCTACCATATTTTCAGGTATCTAGATACACAACTCAAAAACCACAGAGAGAAGATGGGGCTAAAAATACCTATTGGTGAAGCATGAGCTTGTTGATGATGGGAAACACCATGAGCCTACATTCTGCTCCCATGGAGAGTGTACAGCGGGAAAAACTGGGGGCTGGGGGCAAGAAGACACTCATGGCAGGTGGAGACAGGAAACCCACAGGGACCAGAGACATGATGTGCCTAGAGGTGGATGCCAGGAAGCCATGGGGGTTGAGTATGTCACAAAGGAAAGGATATGAAATGGGGGAAGAAGGTGTTCAGTGTGATAAGGGGTAAAATGTGACCTTTCAATGTAAGGAAGAGGAGGTGATATCCTTCACTGGATCCACTCTCGTTGCTGGGTGGGCTCAGTGGTGTTCAGGGATGCATGGGAGCTGGGGATGGGGGCGATGACTCTGGATGCATCTGAGGGAGGCTTGAATGAGTAAGAATGAGGAGGGAACAAGTGGTCAGTAGAATCTAAGTCATAGCGTATGCTCTGAGGCTGGGGGAAGGAAGCCAACTCTGAGTGGGGTGGGGGGGAGTGAAAATCCAGTGTCACAGATAGTTTTATTTTATTTTTTTCATTTTTAAGTTCCCTCAATTGACCATTCCTTTCTGCCTAGAACATTTTAATTTTAACAAAACTTCTGATGTTTCTAAGACATTTCCCTTGCAGAGCTCCTCCTTTTATAAACATTGGCCAGATTTTTGTTGTTGTTGTTCTTCCTCAAGGCAAAAACTCAAACGACAAGGGAAAACATAAGCCTTCCAAACACAGTGAGTGGCTAAATTTATCAATGTTCTCTCAGTTTACGTGAAGTATTAACTTGAACCTTAATTGGTATGTTTTATTTATTTTTCTTGGTTTATTTGCCTCCATCCAAGGGAAATTTATCACAGAACAAAGACTTATATCTCAAAAGCTTTATGCAGTTGAGTATACTCCCTGGTGAAGGCCCCAGGCAGATCAAATTGAGAATTCACTGTGATTAAGGTCTAGGTTGGAGGTCCCTATCTGTTTTTACACTTTTGAGCTGTCCCAGTGGGGATGTTAGGAAGAACACTGAAGAAGGCCATGAAGAAACACTCTTTTCCTTCTGGTCTAGGAAAGGATGGAAAAGGAATCATGGGATATTGGGTGGGTTCCAGGTCATGGTCACCCTGGTTAGAATGGATGAAAATGGTGTCCAACAGACTCTGAGGCAACTCTCTAATAGTATATTGTAGACAAGGGGCAGAGCACAGACTAATTAAGGGTTTACCTATTATAATAAGCTATAACAATCTCATTTATGAACAGATTCTGACCTTAGACTCGCACCTTTCCCTTTCACACAATGTAGATCTAGACAAACAAAGGACTCTGAGGTCTAACCTAAATTCTTAGCATTTAATGATATTGCAATGAACTTTTATATCCTAGTGTTAAGGTTTCAAGAAAATAGTTTTCTGTTTCTGGAGGAGTAAGAAGTTTGGTCTTGCCCTAGTGAAATATTGATAAGGTTCTGATTTGCAATGATTTTCTGTCTTTGCTGATTTTCTCAGTTTACAGTCAATTCACCTTTTCCTGTGATTTGCACACATCCAAAGTCAGATGAAATTAGGCCAGAGCGATTTCACTTGTGCCCTCAGTGACAGCGATGTCCCCAGATATAGGAATTTGCCATTACATGGCTTCTTTATTTGGTCTACCATAAATATTTTATTTGGCCCTAAACGAGGCAGCTACTCTATTCACAATGATGATGTATATATGGTGGGATTGTTTACACTTCATTTAGAACATACAAACTTTTAACCTGTCTGCAAAATATGAACTTGGATATTTAGATGATAAAATTCACAAACGGGTCTACCTGTGTTTATTTCACAAATTAGACATCAGGTTAAGGCATATGAATTTGCCAGTATTTGTGCACTTTTGACCTATAAAAAAGCGGTTTCTTATTGTTCAACCTAAGTGCTATTCTTGGGACACATGTATAAAAGTGATCAAGAGGAATTTATAACAGAGCTTTGAGTCTTAATGGAACAAATAAGAACGTGTAATTCATTGGAATCCCCCTAGGATCTCCTGTCTTAATGAAATTTTATGCATTTGATGTTGAAATTGTACTTTTTAACAGAGACTGCAAGAGCATAGTGAGCCCAGGAAAGCATTATATTTCCACTTGTAAGGACGGTAAGAGCAAGGAATTATAGGATTCCCACTTTCAAAATAGGCTGAAATGCTGACTGAAGTAAGTTTATTGCATTAAATAAAATGTGTATGAATTTTACGGCTGTTTAGTGACTTGCTTTGGAAAGTTCGCAAAGCCAGTAGTACCAATATTCATACTAGAAATTATGGCCGGTAGTTTTTAAGTACAAAACAAGATATATGCCAACGTCCTGAGCATTTAACAAGCAGCACAGTAAGCACAACAAATACCATTATGGTCACTGGATGGCAGAGAAAAAAATGGCACAGGGAAGTTAAGGAAGTTGCCAAAGCTCACAGCTGCCCAGTGTTCTATCGTGACCAACTTTGGAATTAAACTTGGGCATCTGTGTGCATGAGTGTGTAGCTCCAGGCATGTCACAATAGTGTTTATTTTGTTATGATGTGTGCAGAGGTCTTACCTTGTGTCGCATTTGTAAATTCCCAAGGTTATCTCAACACACAGGGAAGCATTAAAGAGCTTCAAGGAAAAACATCTGTGAGAATGCAGAGAGGAAGGAAGCAGTTGACAACATTCTTGCTTGTGACAAGAATGAAAAGAGAAGACAGGAGGAAGCAGAAATCTGGTGCCTCTGCCCCGTGCTCCCTACACCAAGGCAGGGGGCAGGCCATGGACAAAGTGACCATGTCCAGGGTGTTCCCGGGCCTTTGGGCCTCACCCGTCATTGGGCAGCCTCAGTGTTGACATTTGCCGGCTGGGACTCAGCCACACCCTGAGCTGCTCTGACTCTCCCACGTAAGGGGAATGATGAGTTGAGATGGTCACACTCTATGGCGCAACCCGGGGCTTCTTGGTTCAGTGGAGAAGAGCAAAGAACACACATTGATGGCAGAAGAAAGGATCCAGGGGTTGAGGGACCTGCCTGGCCACCCGGCTCCCCGGGAAGGCATGTGAATGGAGAACTACCCCAGCTGGTCGACAAATCACCAGGGCCCCCGTGGCATCTCCCCACCAGGATGGACAAGCATCTTGATTTTTTAACAAGCTCCTGTCAACTCTCTTCTGTCTTTTTGACAATTTGGCCATGGTCTTAAGCAAAGGGCATTAATTACTGTGCTTACATGGTATCGTAAGTCTGGCATCCTATTGCGGAGGAAATCAGGCTCTGCTCTGATGTCAGGAGGATGCATGTGGCCCTCACCCCTTCCAGGATGCCACAGGGTGATAGTCATGCCACCTTCCTGCATTGGCTTGGTCTCCCTGGCTCCTGAGGACAGTCACTTCTCTCTAGAGGGATTCAGAAGCTGTCACAGGCTGGAGCTCACGGTGGTAGGTGCAGGCACTCCCTGGGGCTGACGGGCTGAGTCTGACCCCTTTGCTGTTCCTACAACAAACCTGAGGCTGGGCTTGTCCTTTTCCTTCTGATTCTGAGGTGGCTGTTCTCCTTGTGGCTGGGGTGTGTGTGTCTGCGTGTGTGTGTGCGCGCGTGTGTGCGCACATTGCACGGGAAGAACAGCCCACCCCCAGAACTACAGTCCCTCATTTCCTTCCGCTCCTCTTCTTGGTTCCCATGCCCCCCCTTTCTGGAATGGGGTCACAGGGGAGCCTGCTGTGGGCCACGTGGCACCTTCCAGGGTGAGGGGGACAGGAGGCCACTGATCCCAAGGAGCGCTGAGAACAACTTATTCCCGTATCCCTAGAACTGCAAACCTCTGCCAAGGCTGCCGGCACTGGGATCCCAGTCGTCGGAGGGAGGGATGTGGACCCAGGGGTACCCGCGTTTCCAGAACAGCCTCAGAAGCAGAGTGCAGATCACAACCGGGGTCTCGCTCACGCAGTGATGTTGGAAACGGCTCTCTGTGTCTAGAACCAGCGCTGGGACTTCTCAAGGGAACAGGAGTTAAGATATTTCAAATACTCAGGAATTCCTGCATTATTATTTTGCCAAATTTAATGTAATCAACCTTTCTATTTTCCTTGTCTTTCAGATTGCAATGATTACCTAGTTTTTTTGTTGAACTTATTTTGCGTTCTAATTTCTTATTTTTATATATTTGTTGTGTATTTTATTTTGTGTTGTTTGATGTGCTTACTAGTCACGTGCTATGTGTTTGTGTGTGTGTGTGTGTGTATTTAATATCATGTGTGTTTCACTCTGGCACTTGGAAGTGCACAGAAAGCTGAATCCTCGTTTGGATTACAGTTGCCCTGAAGACAGGTTATTCTGCTTGATTTGAATCTCTGACCTTTAGTGTTTCGTAGGCAGATTGAGTTGTCTTTCAACTGGAATGAGTTAAATATTGTAATAATTTGCTAGGGTGACAGCACTCTCAGTCAGACGTGGATCCAACGGAGGGGCCATCAGACGGCAGAGCTGACGCTCCTGGTTCTTCTCATCTGTTTAATGACCTGGAAGATGTGAGGACAATTTTCTCGCTGTTGTTTTTCATTTAAATCATGTGGTATAAAGGCAAACCAAATGCTGGCAAGCCGGGTCTGCATATCACCTGCACAAAATCTGCTCTAAGTTTGTAGCCATCAGTATAGGTAACAGGATCCGATTTTTCACCTCAGGTCCATGCATTTCCATAATCGCCCCCCAGTGCCTGGTGCTTACCTGCTTTGTTTTCCATTCCCATTTTATATATAATTGCACGCCTCGGCCCCATCAGTATGCAGGTTAGCACTCTAAAATGAAACTATAAATTTCAATTTGGAGAAAATAAGCCCTCATTTGGGTTCATAAGTTTTAAATAACACATCACCATTGGCTACACCAGGTTTGCATTTCTAATGTTATTTTACGCATTTGACAATAGCGGCTCCGCTCTGCTCGGGAGGGGAGCGGGGAGCAAGCGCATATGAAATGTGCGTCTGCTGGAAAGGTGGGGATTTATTAGAGCTGTCAGTCAGCGCCAGCAGGAGAGTTAACTTGTTTCTGAAGGCATTTGAGACGCCTGTGTCCACTCCACTGTCTGCAGGCTCTGAAGCTTCGGAATTCTGTCTCCCCACACCTCTTCAAAATACTGTCTCCACATGTTTAAGGGCCTAAAAGCAAAGCAGAGCCCCAGTTTTAAAAATGTGAAAATAGTTGGGGTCAAGCTAGAAGCTAGGGGTGAGCTAGGAGAGGGTGCTGGAGGCCCAGAGGGGAGCGTGGGACACCCACTGTGGTTCCTGTGGGGTCCACCCCATCCACACGCTCCTTCCCTCACCGTGGGTGGACTCTGATGCCCGCATCCCTGCAGAGGCAGGAGGAACTGTCCCACGGATCCCTCTGCCCCTCTCCTATCAGCATTGATTGTGAGATGGCTTCCAAGACTTACTTGAACTTTTACTAAACTAAAATGCAGAAAATTGAATTACAGTGTCTCACATAACAATCTTGAAAAAGCTCCCACTCAGACCAAGTCAGGGTAAATACTTTGCTGCAACTTTTCTCCTCCTTTCCTAAGCGCCACATTACATAGCGGAAAAGTGACAACATGGATTTACAAAGCACGTCGGCAGTCGTACGTATGTGTGGCCAGGGTGGACTTTGATGGGGAACCTCCATGTTTTGTCTGCCATGACTTTCAGTCATGAACTGGGCACCGAAGCCCCCCACAGAGCCTCAGGCCTCAGGTTACAACTGCACGTCCTCCGCGTCCTAGCTGAAAGCGGGAGAGGGCGTGTTTTCCAGAGTGATTTCTAGAGTGTTTTCCAGAGTGCTTTCTGGGCTGTTTCCTAGAGGGAGAACCACGTTTTGGGAACCACTATCCACAGGCACCACCCAGGTACTTACCACCCACGCTTGCTACCGTGACTGACCAGCAACACGGAACGTTGTGATCACAGACAGGTGTGCTGACTTCCAAGTGGCTCGGGTCACCCCTCTGGGCTGTCCTTTTGGCCACACGATGTTGCCGCCCTGTCTTTGGGAGGTGGGATCTCTCTCTCCCCTCCCTTTGAGGCAGGCTGGCCAACAGAGCATGGGTCTTTACTGTCTCTTCCCCTCATGGCTTCCAGGTGGCTCTCCTCTTTCTTCTCCACCTAGCTGGGGCTGGTCTATATGAACATCTAGCCAGACCGTCCCTCAGAGCCCTCCAGATGAGCTGGTCAGTGTGACTCAGGTCGTTGTGATGATTCCTTCATCTTCTCACACAGCATGGAGTCACTGACCTCTCCATGTCCTCTGGTAGGGCCATCTAGTTCCCCTCCACTGTTTTGCCAGTGAGGACAGCGGGCATAGGAGAAGGAACATCACTGCAGGATTTCTGAAGCTCCTGAGTCACTGCTGACACGAGGAACCGTTGTTCCAGGTTTCCGGACACATCGTTGTTTCAGCACGTCAGGGATTGTGTGGAAGGGAAATTTGGAGTAGGCGTCTCTTTGTCTCCTTCTCAAAGAGCCCATGGCAGGTGTCCGTCCTTGACACTGGCGCAGGGTACTACAGAACCGTGACGCACGACACACACACACACACGCACACGGACCACATGCAGGCACACACACAGCCTCACCTGCACACGCACGCACACGCACGCACATACACACACGCACACGGACGCACATGCAGGCACACACACAGCCTCACCTGCACACGCACGCACACGCACGCACACACACACACGCACACGGACGCACATGCA
>PISX010017338.1:0-24090 GCA_004024625.1 Mellivora capensis | reverse complement strand
ATTGTTCACAACCTCACGTGCACAGACATACACAGCACACATAGGCACACAATACACACTGTACACACACGTATACAACCTCACGAGCACAGACACATACACGCACATGGGTACACACAGGCATACCCCGTGTACACACATACATGGCACAGGGTGCATACATGGAAACACACTCACACTTGTACACATAGAGCCCTGAGCCTGGGCTAGATCACCTCCTGCTTATTTTTCAGCTTAAATTGTCTGCTTAGATCTGTATTCATCCCTGTGGATGTACTGTCTTTAGAAATTCCTATATAAAACTTTTTTAAGAAAAATAAATAAGATTTTCAAGAAAACAAATGTGTTTTAAGAAAGAAAATTAACCCCCATCCTCAGAAAGCTGGGAAAAGCTTACTGGAGTTTCACCTTTAAAAGTCTGTAAGTTGGAATAATCATGTGATTTACTTGTTCTCAGTTTGCGTGCCTGGTTCTTCACACCCAGAGAAGACATGAATGCTGAAGCCCTTGTTTTATTGCTTTTTAAAATATAAAAAAAGACTCACAGAGAAAAACATTAATATGAATCACAAGGCATCCAGTATGAAAATAAAGGAGTGTTTTCCACAGTCCATGTCTTGATATTATAGTGGAAGAAAATTTTTTCCACGAGCAGAAAATCCTTTGTTATCATATTCTCCTAAGAGCAGCTCTAATGATCTGAATCCAGAATTTATTTTCACGTGAGTGGGACAAATTGGCTTAATATGGAGCCACTTGTTGCCAGATGAGTCGACAAAATATTTAGGCATGCAAGGATCATGCATTGAATGAGGGAAGGAATAGTTTATTTTGAAATTGCTGAATTGTACCTGTTAGACTAGAGAGCTAGGAAGGTCTAGTGGTGGGCTGAGTTCTTCCCACACACATTGCTAACTGGATGGGTGCCCAGATTCCTTCTTCTTTGTGCCCCAACATCACCCTCTCCCCGCTCCGGTGTCAGGAGATGGGGTCCTCATGCCCACATTCCCCCTCTACCATCACCTTCAAGCCAGTCTTTATTAAACTTAATAGATTTCTCATTTTTACTAAGATGCCACAATCTTACCCCAGGGATATGTGCATTTTGAGAGCTGTCAGAATTTTAAGCAAAGACATGATGTTCGGATGACAGGCCAAGACTGAATGATAGAGGAAGGGATGTTCTGATCTGTGGGTATCCTGGCATCGAGCACAACAGGGCTTCCTCTGTCGTCCCTGGAAGATGGGTTTGCTTGCCAAAAATGATGCTTGTTTTATGGTTTTGCCCATCAAAATTGACTGGATTTCTCAAATCAGAATCTCTGCATATTCTTTTTGCTATTAAGTTTCCTGATTTTTTTAAGCTTCTCTCTTCTTTTCTTAAATGCCATCAAATTCTAAATTCTGTGAAAGGCGCAAAGAGCACACGGGAATATTTATTCCAGACTCCTCATTTTACAAAAAAGGACACAGAAATTGAAAAGTCAGAATGTTTACCCAAGTTCACAGGATGCCAGTCCATGCAAAGCAGCCCAAGCACCCAGGCTTTCCTGTTCAATGCAGTCCCCTCTGACCAGCACAGGCACCAGGGACCTCCAGCCATCCAGGCAGTGTTGAGAAAGATCTGAACCCTGCAGACTTCATCAGTGCCTTTGTTCTGCAAAAAAAAAAAAAAAAAAAGAACATAACAGTGTTGGATCATTCCGAGGAAGTCAAATGAAGAGTTCTGAAAATTTGACCAAAATATGTGAAAATCACACAAAATACATTTACATTTAATAAAGATCAAAGTTGGAAGTGGGAGGGATGCTAGATGTTTATTTTCAAGAGTCCTTTATTAAGTCCCTTTATTAAGAGCCCACCATGTCCTGATAGCTTTACACTCATGATCTCGAATTAACGAACCGTAGTTCAGGGGGGAAGAATGTGAGCACAGAGACCCAGCTCTGACACCTGCCCTTCCAACTTACCTTGTGAAGACACACAGGCCTTTAAACAAGGGTGAAAGTTTCATGTGCAGACATACATGAAAATATTAAGAGTTTGTATAATTCATAACCTCATTTCCTTCAAAGATGTGATAACGTTTACAAAAAAGACACACACACACACACACACGCACAAAGTAATATATTTAAATGGAAACTAAAAAATACTTTAAAATATAAAAAGAGAGAGAAAGTATCATTAGAAACATCGGTTGTAGTTTAGTTACAGTGCATCTAATTTTACTTTTGTTGGCCATCACGGCAAAGAAGGATACTCGTCATACCGTAATTTCCCATTGTCTGATAGAGGGGAACATGCCTGCTCTTCAAGGGAATTTTTGTTTTGTTTTGTTTTTTTGTTTTACTTTAATTCCAAAAGAAAACCGTTGCTTGATTCCTTAGACTGGAGCCTAAACCACATATTGGCCAAATTCTCCATCTAGGGCCAGTGAGGAGCTCCTGCCCCAAATGCAGGCAGGAACCCCTTCACCCCGCTGAGCCTCCTTCAGCAGTGGTCCTGCCCTGCCAGCTCATGAAGACCTCTGGGGCTGTGGACCTGTGTGCCCTGAGGAGGGACACTGCCAGCAACATGTCCAGGCGTGACCCTCTTCACGTCTTGCACTGGCCCTGTGTTGACTAGTGTTATGTGTCACCTTGGCTGGGAGGAGGGATCCCCAGACACCAAACCATAGCCTGGGTGGGTCTTTGAGGGGGTTTCTGGATGATTCTGGTGTTTGAATTGGTAGATGGAGTCAAACAGGTTGACCTAGCCCATGTGGGAGGGTCCCATCCAATTCACTGAAGGACTGAAAAGAACCAAAAGGCCAACCCTCCTTTGAGGAAGGGGAAGTCTGCCTGCCTGACTGTGACCCTGGCGGTTCTATCCCTATGCTGGAGAAGAGCTCCAGCACCAGCTCCCCTGGCTGCCACACCCCCCAACTCTCCCTGTGGACCTCAGGACTCGCCAGTTCCAGAATCACATAAGTCAGTTCCTTCTTGTGAGTCCCGCTCTGTATGTATAAATACCTCCTTCGGGCTTTGCTCCTCTGGAGCATGTGAACACACCCCATCCAGGTCTCCTGGGAGGTGCACTGAGGAGACAGAGCTCCCTGACCCCCCCCCCCACATCTATTTCCCTCCAGAGACCAGATCAGGAGCTGAGACCTGTCTCTGCAGGGAATGGAAAAGGCCAGGGCTGATACTGGGCAAAAGTGCAGAATCAGCCCAGGCTCCCCAGAGGCACCTTCCTTCTTTGCCACCTTGTTGACCTCACCCCTTCACCTTTCCTTGCTTCCTGGTGCCCCCTCCCCACCTTTTAAATGGAAATTTATTTATTTTTTATTTATTCATTTATTTATTTATAAAGATTTTATTTGTTTATCAGAGAGAGGGAGAGCACAAGCAGAGGAAGCAGCAGGCAGAGGGAGAGGGAGAAGCAGGCTCCCTGCTGAGGAGATAAGCTGATGTGGGACTGGATTCCAGAACCCTGGGATCATCACCTGAGCCAAAGGCAGTCGCTTCACTGAGAGAGGACCCCCCAAGTGTCCCTTAAATGGAAATTTAAATAGAGCTTCTCCTTTCATTGCAAGGCTTATGTTTACTCACTCCATGAACACTGTCAAGTCTTGGTCATAGAGATTTTGTGATGCTCCCAGGCAGCTCTGGGACAGGTGGGGCTATAAAGTGCACTAGAAGTTTAATTCTGTCCCTTCACACAAATCTTTCGAAAGGAACTCCTTCATCACAGTGCCCAGCAGCACCCTGGGCAGCCCCTGAAGGCATGTCTCTCTGTTTGGGACCAGCTACAGAAAGGCTGTCTAGGTACCTCCAGGCAGGGGTGGGGATGAAGGGAGACCACAAAAAAACAGGGCAACTGGATTTTCCTGAGGCATTGACCCCCTTCCCGTCTTCTGGCTCTGACTCTGCTGTTCAATAAGTCTGAATTGGACCAGACACGTCTTTTCAGCCTGGGATGATTTGGCCCTGATTTTTCAGAAAAAGACAACATGCCCTGAGGAATTTCCGCTTTGGTAGAGCCCAGCCAGGCACTGTCCCCACGAGGCAGCCCGAGACAAAAGAGGGCTGCCCCTGGGTGGCTGTGGTCCTTGATCTGTGCCATGGGATGGTCACCCCGTCCCTTTGTCTCAGCTTCAAGCAGGTGTTCCATGTGGCCGTGAACGCAACCCAGGCTGGAGACTTTCGAGTGTGCGGTTGTGCATCCGCACGTCTCCTGTGAACTTCCCCTGGCGTCAAGCTCACGGGACCAGCCTGGTCCTAGCTTTGCTATTCTGGCTCCGGGACATGCAGGCACATGAAAGCCTTTCCTAAAACTCTCACTTCTAATTGATACATTCTTGTCACTGCAGGCGTCCGCTATTTTTGATGGAGTGTGTTGGTTCTGCACAAGGAGACAATCCATGAAGGTTAGATAGGTGAGCACAAAACCAAGAGGACTTGGCTACGATGGTAGGGTGGTGATAGGTTCCTGTCTGACTGGAAGCGTGGGTGGACGGGAGCAGAGATCGTCTGCACACCGAAAACGCAGGAGGAGGTTGGTGGTGTTGATAATGAGACCAGGATGGCAGTGTCTTCTGTGTCTGTAGGTATTAATGCATAATTCACAGATTATTAAATTCGAGCTGGAAGACATTTGTAGTTTGAATCCCTGACTCTTTTCCCTAGAAATCTGATTTGGAATTAAATGCTAATAACAGAGTTGAATACTTAGATTTCTTTTTCTCAGACAATTTTGTTGCATAGGAACTGGCTATCATTGCTGAACAAAGGAAGTACCACATTTGGATAAGGAGCTGGGCTCCTTGGTTTTCCTATGTTGATTGCATTTAATTTACTCTGTCAACATCAATCTTAAGAAAAAGAACAGGATATTCATTTTTCAATTCCCTGGTCTAGAAGTGGACAGTGTTTACATCAATGCATAGTTGGGCAGCTCATAGTCCTAGTCATATCAGGAGACATGGTTGATGGAGCACAAGCCAGACCAGGACAGCCAGTCTGGGGGCCGCAGCAGGAGGAGCCCTGCCAGAGCTTCCCACCCCTGGCCACCTGGCAGGTGCTCAGGTCCCTCCCCTCCTGCACCGTGAGCAGAGCAAGGACATCACTCTCCTGCAGTTCCAGCTCTGCTGACTTACCCTGAAAACACAACAAACAAGACAACGGGGCGTTCCAAACCAAAGGCTTGGTATGGAACTTAAAACTAGTAAGGAAAGTAATTTTCTTAAAAATATATATATCTTTTTCTAGTGTTGAATTATTTTTTAAAAATTGAACTTGTGTCTGAGACTGGTTTATATCCCTCTTCAAGAAAGCATTAGTGTAGGACCTGAGTTCTAATTCTCAGTTAAGTCACACGCCACTTAACTCTAGCAAAACTGAAGTTTTCGTAATCTGAGAGAACCAAGACTCACTAGAGAATTTGAACTTTGCGCCTTTGCACGTGAATTTTCTTGTTTAGTGTCAAGCGTTTATATCTGTCTTACTGACATGGTGCAGAATCTTATCTGTCAATGAGATAAAGGATTATTATACTAAGCCAAGCAAGTATGAAGCATAATTTTTATTTTATTTTATTTTATATAGTATTTATTTATTTATTTAAGAGAGAGAGATAGAGAGAGAGAGAGAGAGCACAGGGAGGAGCACAGGGAGAGAGAGAGAGAGAAACCTTACCAGCTCTTTGCTGAGCTTGGAACCCCGTATGGGGCTTGATCTCAAGACCCCGAGATCAGGAGCTGAGCCGAAACTGAGTCGGTGCTCAACCAACTGATGCATCCAGATTCCCCTCAACCATATTTTTTAAACTTTTAAAATATCTTTGAAATGTATGTAAAATTAAAAAAAAAATGTTCTGGTAACATAAGGAAACAGATTATCTCTGGTAACGGATTTCACGTGACTTTCCTCGTGAGTCCATAGTGGTGACCGTCCTCACAGCTGAGCGTTGAGATCCCTCCAGAATAATCACCTAATGGGATGACCGCAGCTTATCTGCCCCACAGTTTTTCAGTTTCTACCCAGGTTTGCCCTTGTTCTACCCATCTGGTTCATAGTGATGATTACGGTAGAAGTACTCGGTAGTGGGTTACAAACTCAATCACGTAACTAAATACCAGGGGGGAAAAAATTATATATATATATATATATATATGGCACTATGGACGAAATGCTCTGGTACTCTCAGAATTCAAGTACTGAAATCTTAACCCCCATGTGATGGTATTTGGAGATGGGCTCTGGGAGGGGGTTAGGTCACGAGGTGGAGCCTCATGAGTGGGAGCAGTGCCCCTATGAAAGAAACCCCAGTGAGCTCCCTCACGCCTTCTTCCCGGTGGGAACAGAAGGACGCTCTTGCCACACACTATATCTGCTGGCCCCTTGATCTTGGATGTTCAGCCTCCAGAACTGAGAAAAATACGTTTCTGTTGTTTATAAGCCCCCCCCCCCCCCATTCTATGGTACTCTGTTACAGCAACCCAAATGGAGAAGTACTTACGGGACATTATCAAGGCAGACTTTTCTTGTGTTGTTTTCTTTTTGTTCCTCTTGTTGTGTTTCATTTTTGGGTTTTGTCTTGTTTTGGCTTTTGGTTTGGGTTTTGTTTTGTTTTTGCCTTTTGTTGATTGTGACGTCCCCCATGTCTTGGTGAAGTTCATTTCCTTGTTGGAAACTATGTATTGTAATTTGGTTTCTGGGGGAGAATGAGGAATGCCCACTTACACATTAGTCTCCAGTGTGGAGGGCTACGTGTCTCCTAAGAAGAGAAGCCCAGGCCTAGGGTCCCAGCAGCCCTGTGGGCCTGCCCCGTTCCCACAGCCCTGTTGTGTGCACAGTATGTCATCAGGTCAGGCCCCCAGGCCTGTCCAGGAGTCTCTAAACCTGCTGTCGTCTTGTCATCCTGAGGGAGGGGAAATGGTAACAGGGTGAAGAAACTATGTCACGTGCCTGCACAGACACGGTGCAGTGGGCCTGTGCACTTCTGCTGGAGGTCCTCAGTGGCGGGGGCCGCGAACCAGGCATCAGCTTGGATTCGTCCTCGTATCTGCATGACGGGCGCTACACAGATGTGAAGAGCAGAGAGGATTCTGCTTCTCTGCTCCAGCTCGAGCCCAGCCCCTCAGCTCGCCCCCCAGCATCTTCTCGCCCCCTCCAGCCGCACCCCAGCATCTTCTTGTCTCCTCCAGCCGCACCCTGCCAGGACTTATCCTCCGCTCCTAGCCAGCAGGCTTCAAAAGCTGCAAGCGTGGCCTCACTGTTCTCTGTACCAACCCCTCCTCCCGGAGGCTAAAGCGCAGCGGGGTCGATAGGATGAGGGCTGTTGCATAAAGACCAAAAGCCCAGCCAGATGAACCAGGTTCCTGCAGGAGTGCTGCCCAGGGTGACTTCGGTTTCTTCGGGGCGCTGCACTCTCCGGCCAGTCTCTCCCCACCTTGGCAGGTGTGTCAGGAGCCACGCCCCCCTCTCAGGACTTGCCCACAGGCATCCCATCTTCCGAGCCCAGCCCCCCACTTCCTTCCTTGGCTAACAAATTCTCACCCTTCAGAGCTCAATTCAAAACTACTTCCAGGAAAGCTTTTCCTGATTTGTCATCACCCCACACCACATCTCACTGTTCCTGATGTATTTTCATCACACTCCTTGCTTCCTCATTGTGGGGGATGTGACTTGTTCTGAATATGCTAGCATTTTCCATGATTTGCCTTTTGTGTCTGCCTCCAAGCTGGACCCTAAGCTCCATGAGGGCAAGGCGTGTTTCTCTCTGATTTCCTCATGTCCCTGGCAAATGGCACCCACTAGGTGGAAATTGTTGAACAAATAAATGACAGTGGGAGGGGGATAGCAGAGAGGGACCTCACTGCCCCCCCCTTCCTGCACTGCCACGCCCCCGTCAGCAGGTGTAGAAGAGCTGCGCACTAAAGGAACAGGGTGTGGACGTGTGCGTGGAATGTGGGGCAGCCCCGCAGGAGGCCACTGCTCTTGTCCAGGCAAGAGATGCTGAACCCAGTGAGAAAGCGCAGAAGCAGAAGAGTGTGGGAAAGAAGGCATGGCAGCACAATTAGCCTGGTGACTCAGCAGTTCCAAAAATAAAGGAAGGAAAATCAAAGGTGACACCGGGATTTGGCTTTCAGTCAAGTGAGGAATGAAGAAGCTTCGTTAATAGAAATAAAGTCAGAAGGGAGAGGTCCTGAAGGAGTCATTTCGGAGTTTCAGATGCATTCCCTTTGAGGTTGTGAGACTCAGAGGTCAGGCACCTGGGATCCACACATTTAACATCAGAATTGGTCACTTGAGGCGGTGGCAGGAGGTGGGGGTGGACGACACCCCCAGGCACACAGTGCTGGGAGAGAGGCTCAGCATCGGGGTTGACAGGAGGGCTGGTGGGGGTGGGTAGCTGGGGCAGGTGGGGTGTCCCAGTGGTAGAGGTCACCTCGAAAAGGAGGGAAACTACCTTGTGGTGAGCATGCGGGATCTGAAAAGTTGGCAGGAGGCCGGGCAGTCCTGGCCAGTCCATTTCCAATCCTCGGGCTAGAAGATGAGGAGGAAGACCGTGTGTCTGCATGCTGCGGGCACTCTGGCAAAGGACTTAGTGAGGAGGGAGGGCAGAAGCCGACGTCAGGAATACCACTGGAGGTACGTTCAGATGCCCGGCCACCAAAGGACACCAAGAAAAGGATCTCACCCTCCCTGAGTACCAGAGGAGAGGAGGTCAGCTTGCATGTGGAGTGAAGCATAAGGAAGGTGGCAGAAACTGAGCTGGAGCCAAGGGAAGGGTTCAGAGGGTGGGAGGGCTGGTCACCAAGCACGCACATGTGTGGGCCAAGTTCTACCTGGAGAAGGACCCCATATCCCTCAAAGAAACCAGGGTTATGGGGTGGCTCATTTGCTAAGGCATTTGCCTTCTGGTCAGGTCAAAAAAGAAAGGAAAAGAAAATAAATAAAACCAGGGATTACAGTTGTGCCCTTCAGGTTTCTTTCCCAGGATTGTGAGCTCTATGAGGACGGGGACGAGCAGACGCAACAAAAGTTAACCTCAGATTCAAACAACGTAGAAGGAAGTAAATGGGTGGGTCACCAGAACAGCCTGGAGTCTAAGCACACTGCAGTTCCATCCGCTTCTCCAACGGCCAATGGACCCTTCTAGAAAGTGAAGAAGATATTTTTGTGTCCACATCTTCTGTTTGTGGTGTTTTGCAGAGAAGATGGGAAAATGCAAGGTTGTGTCCAGAGCAGATTTCAGGGTGGGGGTTTTAGAGGTAAGGCAGTTCCAGCTGATGTCCAGCCTGGCTGAAGGAAACACGTGTCCGGCACTCATGCGTGGCTGGTGTGCAGACTTCTGCTGGCAGCGGGCTCACAGGATGTGTGGAGGACCGGCAGCGCGGGGGTTGCTCTCCTTGCCTCTGCGTCCTGTCCTGAGGGACGGGAAGTCAGTTTCCACGAAGCAAGTCCAGCGCCAAGGCAGACTCCAGCACCGTGGTCCCCCTGACCTCCGAGCCCGGTAAGCCTGTGCATGAGGGGACCCGCCGTGGGGAGGCTGTGGGCTGAGTCAGGCTCCCTCACAAGGACAGACACAGGGCAGGTCTAGAATGAGCCATGGAGAAGAACCCAAGGACCACAGCTGAAGGACTGTCTGGGACACTGGGCAAGTCACCTGTGAGCAGCGCTGACAGAACTAGACAGAAAAAGGGACGTTAGGTGGGTGTGAGGGTGGCCAGAGGGTGGGGTGCATCTTGTATCGACTTTGGGCCTAAGACCATCAGGCCCTGACCTTGGCTGACTTAAAAACAAGCAAACAAACTTTAAACCTGCTCTTCTTTAAAATAATAATAATAATAATAAACCAATTAAAAGGAAAAATTTACCTTATACCCAAATGTAGCAGATCATCCCCCCTCGTTACCAAAGTCATAACAATAGAGGAGTGAATGCAGCGTCCCTGACTTCCAAGGGCGCTGCGGGCATCACGCAGAGCGCTCCGTGCGGGCACGAGCAGGACCTGTTGGAGAGCCCAGGCTCACACCTCGAGGCTGGGGACCAGACGGACGCCCCCTCCCCCCTCGGAAACACAGCTTTGCCGCTTGTTCTCTCGCTCCGTGCGGGGCGGTGGTCAGCTTTTTAATTAGTGGTCTGCCGCCTTCCTATCACAGGGCCGAAATAATTGCTTCATTGTGGAGGAACCTGCTCAGGCAGCCACATGGGAAAGTGCCAGAGACAGATCATTCCGGGGCTTCGTTAGAGACTGTTTTGTAAATAAATCATACTTTTTAATTGCTCTGTCAGAAGGGTCCTTCTTTGAGCCAGAGGTGACTGCGGCTGGCAGCGAAAGCGCCCCAGGACATCTGTCTGGTCTGGGCAAGGGCTCCCAGCGCTTGTTCTCCACATCCACAGCGACCTCTCGGATTCCATGTACATAGTAACAATTAAAGGCGCACAATGGCGCGACCATGTTCACCGTGACAGACGCAGGTTGGCTGCTTCCCATAACAGCCTCCCGGGCGAGCAGAACAAAGGGCCCAGGCCCATCTGCACCGGCGTTCCGCGTGCCTCCTGTTCCAGCGGCTGCTCTCCCCCTCCCGCGCCCCGGGAAGCCCCCCGCACAGACAAAACTCCCAGGTTCAGAGGAGCCCGGCCCTGACATTAGTATGGTAATGAATGCCGGATGCCTCTGACAGACACAGCAAAGGGGGGGGGGGGTCTCCGGACAGTAACTTCGCAGATCTGGGGACGCAGTGTGGTGTGGGCTCCATGTGGACAGTCCGGACCCGCCCAACGATCCAAGTGGGGTCCCTGTGTTTGACTCTTTCCTTCCAGGAGGGGTACGGAAGTCAGAGTTTGTGTGGTTCTGTGTAGGTAGAGAATTCCTGTGCCCACTGCAGAGCTGCCCACCTCACAGCTGCACACCGCGGACCTGCCCACCGCGGACCTGCCCACCGCGGAGCTCATTTTGCCGCCCGGGCAGCAGAGTCATGCACCGTTCTCCCCATGCACCTGTGATGGCTACCATCAGTCCGTTGCACTCAACCGCACACCTCCCACTTCTGTCATAAGAGGAGAGTGAGCATCACGGTGGCCTTGCGAGGAGAAGGCCCTAAGAAGCCAGCATCCTTCTTGGCAGTTTCCTTCTTGATGGTTAACTACAAACTGTGTCTCTGGTCACAATTGGATAGGCGGTCAGCGGCCTCCAGGGGGAATGCCGGAAGCTCTGGGAGGTGTTGCCAAGTGGAATCCCCAAGTAGGGAATGTGAGAGCCCCACTCGGTGAGTGGACACAAGAATAGCATGTCCCAGAATCAAGCAGACACTCTCGCCCCTCCCGTGCCATCTCCTCAGTTCTAGAATGGAGTAAGGCTTGGACAAATCGCCGAGGTGGAAATGTGGGCAAGGCCGATGACAAAGAACAGTAACAATCACCACCAAAAAATAAGCCTTTGACGAGAAGGGTGGGGGGAAGAGTTGAACCTCGTGTCACGGCAGGTCCCCAAACGCGGTGGCACCAGTCCTCGGCAGTTAACAACTATTATATAAACAGAATGGAATGCGCCCGGTGTTCTGACTGATGGAAAAAACCCGGTCACTAGCCACTGGGGGAGGCCCGATGCCCTCACAGCTCTCCAGCTGTGACCCAAGTGTGTTTCCATAAAAACTCAGCGCCCTTAACAAGGAGTTTGATGGAGTGTTAACAATCTTCAGCTTCAGGTCGAGCTGTTAACCAACAAAGTCGTCATTAACTGCTGGTAATGACCGCGTTTCTTGGGATTATTGCTTAATTATGAACTTGATAGCCGGAGTCCTGCCTCCTTACTCAGAAAGTATTTTTCCGTCCTCCTTGCTCACCATGACCTTCGTTTCTCCAAGGTGCATCTCTGGGAGTGGAAGCGGCAGGGGGAGCTGGGCAGTGGTGGCGGGCCCTGCGCTGTGCAGAGCCACTGCCTGTCCGGCTCGGGCTGGATTCCAAGGCTCCAGGGCCAGCATTCTCGGCAGACCACAAGCACAGCAGGCTGCTGATAACATGATTTCTTAGGGACGGTAGTTTGAGTGTGAGCAAAAAGTAGACTGTCCCGTGGGATGATTCTGCACCCCAGTTGGCTACACGGAATGACCCCCCAAAACACATACGCACTCACTCCTATGTCTGCGCAATGGCTCACAGATGATGTCAGAGGATCCGACCTCTGACAGTCCGTGGGGAAAGGGGATTGACTTTCAAGTTCAGGTAACCAAAAACCAAGAGGCAGATCCACACTGGCGGTCCTGTGTGGGACCGACCCTGGACCCACAGCCATGATTTTCCCCCAAAACGGATGACCTCGGGTTGTCCTTCCTATTTCCGACTAAACTGAGAGGGTCCACAGATGAGGCCCCTGTTCCTTTTTCTCAGTACCCACCCGTGGGATGTAGTCATCCACCATGGGCTTCCTTCGGGAGCAGTATTTTTGAATGGCCTTGAAATTTAGGAAATTTCCGATTAATGTTTGTGGCAGCTGCTTCTGCCGCTCATTCATTAGCTTACGCAAGGGAAGGGGTTTATCTGTCCCCCTCCCCCGCCGCGGGTGTTATCATTTAGCTAATGGAGTCTGTTCCTCTTTCAAACCTTGTCCTTCATGAAGCACACAACATGGAGCCCCTCTGGAAACCCCCGCTGAGTGACAGGGCCACATGCATACTCACATGTCAAGCTACAAATGTCTTTCCTGTTTGGTCTTCATGAGCACAGGCCTTCATGTACCTTCCCCAGTGCCATGGGCACACCCGGGAGAGGTTGCTGGTTGTCCTGGAGAAACAGGGAGAACAAGTTCCTGGTGATAGGCACCTGCTGGTGACCCAAAAGGGGTTCTTGTGGTCAAAGTAAGTTCAGCAAGCCCAGCTGTTGCCTTGATAGAGGAGCACCCTGAGCCCTTCTTCCAGCGTCCTCCACTCCCCAGGCCTAAAGGTGCCTTGGGACCGTGGAAGGGAGAGGGTGACACGCCCATCCCCTAGCTAGAAGGACACTGGGGGGAGGTGGAGAGGGGCATGAACTCAAAGGTGATGGGCCTCTCAGGTCTGTCTCTTAGGACCTCAGCCCAGAGGGGAATCTAACCCCTGAGTGAATAGAGTCCCAAAGGCAGAATGAGGCATGGAGCCCCTCTCATTCCTCACTCTGTGAGAAGGCCACACAGGCCACCCCAGCCACCTGGCACTGCCACCTTGAGGATCTGGGGAGGCCCCCAGTCAATGCTACCTGTACCTTCTCCAGCTCTGCCAGGTGTAGACAGGGGCCAAAGTCACCAAGCTTCCTGGGAGCAGGACAGAAGTTTGCTGGCGCAGAATGCCGCCCCCACGCAGCCCCAGATGTCACCGCAGTGCGTGGAGTGTCCCTCTGAGGGGCATGGCCAAGGAGGAAGTGCCCAGGGCTCTGCCCGTGTGGGAGATACAGACACCCGATCAGGAATGACATCAGCCCAGGGCAAGTAGGAGCCAGGGGACAAGAGCTGAGCAGGGGCTGCGGGAGGGATTCTCATTCTCTGGGACCCTGACTTCCCCACTGACCCAGAGATAAAATATACCCATTGTACTGAGCCAGTCCTGTCGGATGACAAGAAGCAGGGGGGAGGTCCCCCAGGGCCAGAGCAGCGGAGCAAGAGGCTTGGTGACATCATGAAATCGACCTGACTTTTACCCACTATTGGCTGTTCAGCTGATTCCAGTTCATCAAAGAGCAGGACCAACAAGCAAGTCATTAATTTTCTGGCACCCTGGATTGAACTGTGCACTGAATTGTGTACCTCTGATCCCTGAAGCACGGGGTGTGTGGGTCTTTGTCTACACCTCTTCACCATCATTCCCCAAATCTCTAGCAGCCCTCATGCGGGTAGGAAAGGTGTAACGGGCATTGCCTGTCCAGCCCCTTGTTTGTAAGAAGCTACTAACATGGATTCAGGAGAAACTATTTTACAGACACATTTCTCCGTGATGAAATTAAATGAAAACAGAGCTAAAAACGCCTTTGAACGTTTCCCACAAATTTGAGAGAATATTTATAACGCATATTCAGGGATGCACACTCTCCGGGCCTCCCTGTGAATGGCAGGCTGGATTCATGTGGTGAGGATAGCTTCAGGCACCCAGTCCCTCCCCCCTGCACGCCGCCTGCCCACGGGCGGCCACGCACTCCCCACACCTCCTGGAGAAGACTCCACCCAAACTGGATTTCAGACAGTTAGTGTCAGCAGTGTGAGCCGCACGCTTAGAGTCTTACCCTTAATGAAATCAACTAATATTGGAGCTGAATAAATATGCTATAAACGAGCGCCCGGCTGTCTCTCTCCTCTCCCTCCTTCTTTCTCTTCCTCTCTCTGACTCCCTCTCCCTCGCTCTCTCTGGTTGCCCTGAGCTGGGCACATGTTCACAGGACAGCACGAGGCACTTGAGGAATACAGAGTCAGCAGCAGTAGAGTTGTTTTTCTGCAAAGGCCACAGAAACACTATGTTCTGGAAAGAATGGCATGCTGTCTGCCAAGCTTCTCATAGCAAACAAGCACGTGAGAGCATATGCTGGACATAAAACAATGAGGTGTACACACACATCTCCACTCTACACACTCCCATGCTTGTGCTTTAAAGAACTTAGAAATTGTACAGACCTTATAGTTATATGAGAATCTTATTCATGTTAGTTCAGTCTGGAACTATGGGCTTCTTCTAAATTTGCTATCTTTTCCTTACACTTTCTTCATGTTAACCCCAACATCACCATCAGCCAAGAGGAGGGGTTGCTGCTGGGCTTTCGTCACAAAAGACAGAACGGTGCGGTGGCATGTTCCTTAGTACATGCCTCAGTCTGTGGGTCATCTGGCCCATGGATTGGAGTGGGGGGATTCTCTGGCAGGGTCAAGGGCCTCCTGCTTCCCCTTCGGCCCCTATGCAGCCCCTAATCAATGAACAAGGAGCCGGAGTTCAGTTTACGATCAAAACACGATGTAGCAACTGAATATTAACATATTTGAGTAGAGCCAAGTAACATTTCTCCTTTGTGTGATAACCATGATACAGAACATTCGGCATTTTTTGGAAGACACAACTTCTATTTAAAAGTAAAACATTTACTTTTTCTTTAAAAGTAAAAACATGTGAATCTCCCTGATGGCTAGTGATGATGATCATTCTTTTGTGTTTCTGTTGGCCTTTTGTACGTCTTCTTTGGCCAAGTGTCTGTTCATGTCTTCTGCCCATTTTTTGACGTGATTATCCACTTTTTTGAGAGTTGAGTTTGAGGAGTTCTTTACAGATCTTGTATATCAGCCCTTTGTCTGTGGTGTCATTTGTGAATATCTTCTCCCATTCCATGGGTTGCCTCTTTGTTTTGTTGACTGTTTCCTTTGCTGTGCAGAAGCTTTTGATCTTGATGAAGTCCCAAAAGTTCATTTTCATTTTGGTCTCCTTTGCCTTTGGAGACCTATCTTGAAAGAAGTTGCTGTGGCTGATATCGAAGAGGTTACTGCCTATGTTCTCCTCTAGGATTCTGATGGATTCCTGTCTCATGTTGAGGTCCTTTATCCATTTCGAGTTTATCTTTGTGTACGGTGTAAGAGAATGGTCGAGTTTCATTATTCTACATATAGCTGTCCAATTTTCCCAGCACCATTTATTGAAGAGACTGTCTTTTTTCCGCTGTATATTTTTTCCTGCTTTGTCGAAAATTATTTGACCATAGAGTTGAGGGTCCATATCTGGGCTCTCTACTCTGTTCCACTGGTCTATGTGTCTGTTTTTATGCCAGTACCATGCTGTTTTGTGATCACAGCTTTGTAGTAAACTTGAAATCAGGCAACATGATGCTGCCAGTTTTGTTTTTCTTTTTCAACATTTCTTTAGCAATATGGGGTCTTTTTGGTTCCATACAAATTTTAGGATTGTTTGTTCCAGCACTATGAAAAATGCCACTATAATTTTGATTGGGATGGCATTGAAAGTATAGATGGCTCTAGGCAGTATAGACATTTTACCAAAATTTCTTCTACTGATCCATGAGCATGGAATGTTTTCCATCTTTTTGTGTTTTCTTTAATTTCTTTCATGAGTGTTCTATTGTTCCTTGAGTACAGATCCTTTATCTTAATAAATTAAAAATAGAGCTACCCATGACCCTGCAATTGCACTACTGGGCATTTACCCCAAAGATATAGATGTAGTGAAAAGAAGGGCCATCTCTACCCCAATGTCTGTAGCAGCACTGACCACAATCGCCAAACTGCGGAAAGAACCTAGATGCCCTTCAACAGATGAATGGATAAAGATGGTATGGTCCATATACACAATGGAATATTACTCAGCCATCAAAAAGGATGGATACACAACTTTTATATCTACATGGACTGGACTAGAGAAGATTATGCTGAGTGAAATAAGTCAAGCAGAGAGAATCAATTATATGATTTCACTTACTTGTGGAACATAAGGAATAACACAGAGGACATTAGGACAAGGAAAGGAAAAGTGAGTTGAGGGAAATCGGAGGGGGACACAAACCATGAGAGACTGTGGACTCTGAGAAACAAATTGAGGGTTTTGGAGGGTAGGGGGCTGGAGGGATGGGTGAGCCTGGTTGTGGGTATTGAGGAGGACATGGGTTGCATGGAGCACTGGGTGTGGTTCATAAACAATGAATCTTGGAACACTGAAAAAATAAAATGGAAAAACCTGCTATGAGATACTATTAAAAAAAAAAGTAAAAAGATGCAAGAGAATTATTTTTAAGGGGAATAATTAGCCTTTTCTCTTCTCCTGGATTCATTTCATATTTCCTAATACCCTATGGGGTAGTGTAGGTATACCGTGTGCTTGTCTTGACTGTGACATGAGGGAAGAAGGTGTAACAGGTGTTATTATCATGTGATTAATAGCAGCATATTAATTATTGATTGAGGAATTTTGTGATCTCTTGAATCATATAACATTATACTTTATAAAATTATGAGACAGCAAGATTTTCATTCTTTGACATTAAATAATAAAATTGCACAAAGGTACATGACTTGTAGTTATGCAGTCATGACATTTTCAGGAAATATTAATGTTTTAATGAATAAGCAAATCAGGAAACTTAGCTATCTTGAGAATATGAAAAGTCTATGCTTTCAACCCTATTAAAAGAATGCTTATTGTATAAATGCTAAAATACACTCAGGAAGGAGGGGCTATGGTCCCAAGTGGTGCTGATAGCTACTACATCATTCACTGACCTTCTATCCCATTTTTCTAAGGATCTTAAGTAGGATTTGGGGATAAATTCATAAAATATGATTTCACTTCATATATCTATATCTATAAAACAACACAATAACCATCTTTAAATACCAAATTTAAAACTTGATCAAGGTGCTCATACTGGACGCAAGAGTTAAAGGCTAAAATCATGAAACTGGTAATTCTATGTAGTCTATGTCCTCAATCTAAAGGAAACTAGATCTCATGAACCAGGACAAATAAAGCAGCAGATGAGTAGTGATGTTTTTGTTCCATGTGAGCCTCTCAGAAATGTGCAAACTCCTGGTTTCTGTAGTACTACCCAACCATGCCTGATCTTCAACTAGACCCTGACATTCCCAGGAGCCCAGCTTTGGCTTCCATGGGAAAGACAACCCATTGGGATCTATGATCTTGTGGCCAGAGGCTGTTCCCAGTGCCCAGGACAGCTCCTCTCACACACAGGAGCCAATCAGTAAGAAGGTTATTGAGTGAATCCACAGAACTGTAAGAAGGAAGGAAAGCAGTTTCCACTGGTTGCTTTTTGCTGCTGGCATCCTTCCTACAACTGAGTGGGAGCCACCCAATACCCATCCACTGTTCTACTGCTACTCTTTGTTGAAGTAAAAGATATTTGGGGTTGGAAGACATAAATCAAGTAATATTGGAATGGAAATTAAAGTCCCAGTTAGATAAATAGATTGAAAGACGGTAACTTTCCAACTGTAAAAGAGTCCTCACCTCTGGACCCAGACTAATTACATCCTGGGATACTGAAAGAAGGTAGGAGGGCATCATTGGTGTACTGCAAATGATCTTGAACAGCTGCAGGGCAGCAAAGGCAGGAGAAGACTTCAGAGGAGTAGGTGCAGTCTTGATTCTACATGAGAGGAAGGTAGACTTGTTAGCTGTAGTTCAGAGAGCAGGACATCAATGCCGGGTCAGAGGTGGGCCTAGGGACTGCCCAGGATCATGAGCAGAAGGAGCCCCTAGAGTCAACCCAGGCTCACAAAGGTGTAAGTCAGGAAAACTTCATCTTCTTTTCGGACAAATGTAATGGATTTCTAGATAAGGAACAGAACATAGACATAGATGAGTGTGGACCTCAGCAAAGCAATTGCAAATATCATGGTCTTTCCTTATGGACCTAAGGGAGAGACTGATGGCATGCTCATGCACTTCAACTTGCTCCCTAGTTCAGACAGTTTCCAAAAGATGCAGTTTATTGACACAAGGCCATGCTACTATTTGCCATCATGATGCTGTGGACACTGAGGTCAAGCCACCCAAATTCTCTGCATGGCATAAAGCTTCAAGTAATAATTTTGCTGCATGAAAGAATAAAACATCGTCATAACTTAGGCAATGAGCTACACTGAACACAATGGCAATTGCCAGGTATAGGTGCTGCCCATAGGATCCCAGTGGCCTGTGGGTTGTCAGCACTCAGTGAGCTCCCGGGCCTGGGATGCGGGTCGTTCCTGAGGCCACTGCTCTGAGAAAGCTGAGCTGCCCCAGAATTAGTGAACTAAGTACAGGGCCACACTGCCCAGGTCAGAGCTTCAGACCTGCGGTGGGACCCATGCTCTGACTTTAAGAGGAGCAAAGATGAATCCTCTCCAGGGAAGAAAAGAATGGGTCAAAGAACTCAAAAATAGGTCAGAAGAAAGAAATCGGGCCTGTGTGGCCTCAGAGAAGGAAAGACTTCATAAAACTCTGGAAAAACAAAACACAGAAAATGACCCCCAATACCTGAAACAATTTGTGTCAGAAATAGGTCAGCTTGGTTCTGTTCAGTGCCAAGTGTTAGAGCTGGAAGCAACCACTGGGCACAACACAGAGGAATTTTGACCTAGCCAGGAAGAAGAAATAATAAACCTGACTGAGGATAAATCAACAACTTCCAGAGGCAGTGGGCTTCATGGTATGATAGATGTTTGGGGCATTGGCTAAGGATCTCTTGCTGGAAGCCTCCTGAAAATCATTTCATTATTGGCTGGTCCTTCATATAGATCTGTGTTTTCCAACATGGTAGAAGGTGTGGCACCAAACACTGGAAATGGGTCCAGTCCAAACTGAGATGTGTTCCAACTCTGAAATATCTACCAAATTTCAAAGACTCAGCATACAGAAAAAGAAAGCAAAATATCTAATTGGTATATTTTTATAATGATTACATACTTAATTGAGAATATGCTAGCTATATTGGATTGCATAAAGTCCATTAAAATAATTTTGCTTTTTTTTAGATGGGACTACTAAAGTATTTAAAATAGTACACAAGGCCTGGATTTTACAGCATTGGTCTATATAATTCAATGGATCAATGGTCCAGACCCTAATTCTCCAGAAATATGATCCTTGCTTTAGCAGCAACAATATTACCCAAGAGCCTGTGGGAAATTCAGAATATCCAGCCAACCCGAGACCCACTGAATCAGAATCTGTATTTTGAACATGATTTCAGAAACATTCGTCTAGACTACCATTGCTGTCCAACATATTTTAAAGTAGGGAAACTTTTTATTTTGAGGAAATCTAGGTGAAAGGATGCTAAAAAATAAGTCAATGGGGGGGTGCACTTTTTTCTGTGGATTATGGACAGTCATTCTTGGTGGCTTCTCCCACGGCCACTCACCTCGCCCTGGGTCCTGTTCTCTGGAGTTAGGCATGGTTTCAAAAGCAGTTCACTCTTTGTATTTATAGTCTCTAAGGTATCTCAGATCCAGAAATACCCAACATTTAATAATTCAGACTTGCATTCCACGTTTTTAGAAGCAAAATGGCAGGATCTCCATGAGTGTGGACACCCTTTCATGGTCTCCTCATAACTTTGTCCAGTTTGCTGGCTGTCAGATTTGTCCAACCACCAGAGGCCTTAGAGATTTTTTTTTTTCTTAAATGTAATTCCCTTTGAATAGGAATTGCCAATGGTAGTAAGTTAGCAATCTGTTCTTTAAGATCTCTCTCCAGTGAATTTAATAAAGTTAAAGGACATTCTGCTATGGCCATCAAAAAAGTAGCACCATCTTAAGAGTTATATATATATTTTTTAATTTAATTTTATTTTTTCAGTGTTCCAAGATTCATTGTTTATGCACCACACCCAGTGCTCCATGCAATCCGTGTCCTCCTCAATACCCACCACCAGGCTCAATCACCTCCCCCAACCCTCTCCCTAGAGATATTTTTGACTCAGTTATTCTCCTAAAGGCTCCCTATTTTTAGGCATTACTCATTTTTTGCTGTATAATATATTTTTTTATTTTTTAAATTACCATATACGACAGGACCCATCCATATGTTGTCTACAAGAGACTCATTTCGAACCTAAGGATACACCCAGACTGAAAGTAAAGGGATGGAGAAGCATCTTTCATGCCAGTGGGCCTCAAAAGAAGGCCAGAGTAGCAATTCTCATATCAGATAAATTAGATTTTAAACTGAAGACTGTAGTCAGAGATACAGAAGGACATTACATCATTCTTAAAGGGACTATCCACCAAGATGATCTAACAATTGTAATTATCTATGCCACCAATATGGGAGCAGCCAATTACATAAGAAAACTATTAATCAAGATAAAGAGTCATATTGATATGAATACATTGATAGTAGGAGATCTTAACACCCTTCTCTCAGTAATAGACAGATCATCCAAGCAGAAAATCAATAAAGAAACAAGAGCATTGAATGACACATTGGACGAGATGGACCTCATAGATATATGCAGAACATTCCACCCTAAAACAACAGAATACTCATTCTTCTCAAGTGCACATGGAACCTTCTCCAGAATAGACCACATACTGGGTCACAAATCAGGACTCAACCTGTACCAAAAGACTGAGATTATTCCCTGCATATTCAAGGCTTTGAAACTGGAGCTCAATCACAAGGAAAAGTTTGGAAGGAACTCAAACACCTGGAACCTAAAGACCGCCTTGCTTAAGAATGCTTGGATCAACCAGGAGATCAAAGAAGAACTTAAGCAAGTCATGGAAACCAATGAGAATGAAGACACTGCAGTCCAAAACCTATGGGATACAGTAAAGGCGGTCCTAAGGGGCAAATACATAGCCATCCAAGCCTCCCTCAAAAAAATTGAAAAATCCAGAATACACCAGCTGTCTCTACACCTTAGAGAACTGGAGAATCAACAACAAAATAACCAACTCCACACACAAGAAGGGAAATAATCAAGATTAGAGCAGAGATCAATGAGGTAGAAACTAGAGATACAGTAGGACTTATCAATGAAACTAGAAGCTGTTTTTTTGAAAGAATCAATAAGATTGATAAACCATTGGCCACACTAATCCAAAAGAAAGGAGAAAAAGCTCAAATTAATAAAATTATGAATGAAAAGGGAGAGATCACAACTAACACCCAGGAAGTAGAAACAATCATCAGAAGCTATTATCAACAGTTATATGCCAATAAGTTAAGCAACCTAGAGGAAATGGATGCATTCCTGGAAAACTATAAACTCCCAAAATTGAACCAGGAAGAAATTGACAACCTGAATAGACTGATATCTAGTAACGAGATTGAAGCAGTGATCAAAAACCTCCCAAAAAACAAGAGCCCAGGACCTGATGGATTCCCTGGGGAATTCTACCAAACTTTCAAAGATGAAATAACACCTATTCTCCTGAAGCTGTTTCAAAAAATTGAAGCTGAAGGAAAACTTCCAGACTCTTTTTATGAAGCCAGCATTACCCTGATCCCCAAACCAGGCAAAGACCACACCAAAACGGAGAATTTCAGACCAATATCACTGATGAATATGGATGCTAAGATTCTCAACAAGATCTTAGCAAACAGGATCCAATAGCACATTAAAAAGATCATCCACCATGACCAGGTGGGATTCATCCCTGGGTTACAAGGGTGGTTCAACATTCGCAAGTCAATCAATGTAACAGAACAAATCAATAAGAGAAGAGAGAAGAACCACATGGTCCTCTCAATTGATGCAGAAAAAGTATTTGACAAAATCCAGCATCTGTTCCTGATTAAATGTTTCAAAGTATAGGGATAGAGGGAACATTCCTGAACTTCATAAAATCTATCTATGAAAGACCCACAGCAAACATCATCCTCAATGGGAAGAAGCTCACAGCCTTCCCGTTGAGATCAGGAACACGACAAGGATGCCCACTCTCACCACTCTTGTTCAACATAGTACTAGAAGTCCTAGCAGCAGCAATCAGACAACAAAGAGAAATAAAAGGTATCCAAATTGGCAATGAAGAAGTCAAACTCTCTCTCTTTGCAGATGACATGATACTTTATATGGAAAACTCAAAAGACTCCACCCCCAAACTACTAGAATGCATAAAGCATTTCAGTAACGTGGCAGCATACAAAGTCAATGTACAGAAATCAGTGGCTTTCTTATACACTAACAATGAAAATACAGAAAGGGAAATTAGAGAATCAATTCCATTTACTATAGCACCAAGAACCATAAGATACCTGGGAATAAACCTAACCAAAGAGGTAAAGGATCTGTACTCGAGGAACTACAGAACACTCATGAAAGAAATTGAAGAAGACATAAAAAGAAGGAAGACCTTTCCATGTTCTTGGATCGGAAGAATAAACATTGTTAAAATGTCTATACTGCCTAGAGCTATCTATACTTTTAATGCCATTCCGATCAAAAGTCCTCCGGTATTTTTCAAAGAGCTGGAGCAAATAATCCTAAAATTTGTATGGAATCAGAAGAGACCCTGAATCACTAAGGAAATGTTGAAAAGCAAAAATAAAACTGGCAACATCACGTTACCTGATTTCAAGCTTTACTACAAAGGTGTGATCACCGAGACAGCATGGTACTGGCATAAAACAGACACATAGACCAGTGGAACAGAGTAGAGAGCCCAGATATGGACCCTCAACTCTATGGTCAATTAATCTTCAACAAAGCAGGAAAAAATATACAGTGGAAAAAGACAGTCTCTTCAATAAATGGTGCTGGGAAAATTGGACAGCTACATGTAGAAGAATGAAACTCAACCATTCTCTTACACCATACACAAAAATAAGCTCAAAATGAATAAAAGACCTCAACATGAGGCAGGAATCCATCAGAATCCTAGAGGAGAACATAGGCAGTAACCTCTTCGATATTGGCCACAGCAACTTCTTTCAAGATATGTCGCCAAAGGCAAAGGAAACAAAAGTGAAAATGAACTTTTGGGACTTCATCAAGATCAAAAGCTTCTGCACAGCAAAGGAAACAGTCAACAAAACAAAGAGACAACCCAAGGAATGGGAGAAGATATTTGCAAATGACAGTACAGACAAAAGGTTGATATCCAGGATCTATAAAGAACTTCTCAAACTCAATACACACAAAACAGATAATCATATCAAAAAATGGGCAGAAGATATGAACAGACACTTCTCCAATGAAGACATACAAATGGCTATCAGACACATGAAAAAATGTTCATCATCACTAGCCATCAGGGAGATTCAAATTAAAACCACCTTAAACCAGTTAGAATGGCCAAAATTAGCAAGACAGGAAACAACCTGTGGTGGAGAGGATGTGGAGAAAGGGGAACCCTCTTACACTGTTGGTGGGAATGCAAGTTGGTGCAGCCATCTGGAGAACAGTGTGGAGATTCCTCAAGAAGTTAAAAATAGAGCTTCGCTATGACCCTGCAATTGCACTACTGGGTATTTACCCCAAAGATACAGATGTGGTGAAAAGAAGGGCCATCTGTACCCCAATGTTTATAGCAGCAATGGCCACGGTCGCCAAACTGTGGAAAGAACCAAGATGCCCTTCAACAGACGAATGGATAAAGAAGATGTGGTCCATATACACTATGGAGTATTATGCCTCCATC
>PISX010017337.1:0-43683 GCA_004024625.1 Mellivora capensis | reverse complement strand
GGAGGGGAGCTGCTGGGTTGGGGGGAACCTAGCCTTGAAAGTGTCTGTTGTGGGCTCTGAGTGGGCCTACCTGGTTCATTTTGGGGAGATCCTTAATCGTCTCCTTCTGAACCTCTTTCTCTTTGGCCCACATGCGAAGGTAGTGCCGATAATCGGGAGGGCTGGTTGCCTTCTCCTCTGTGAGTTGGTAGAAAAAAAAATCTGTCAAATTAGAGAAAGAGCTGGGAGCCAGTAGCAGGTGGTGAGTGGGTTTTGGTGTTGTCTGGCACGGGGTTACCTGGGCCTTTTTACAAAACACCCTAGTTTCTGGGGAGGTGGTGTTGGAAAGAACACTCCACAACACCCGATGTCTTCCCCCAGTACTTATGCTAAAGTAAGGCCTGAGCTGGTGAAGATGGCCCCACCCTGTCTCCCCCAAGATGGCGAAGGAGGGATGACATGGAGGGTGGGGAGAGGCTGGCAGGAGGGGGAGGGAGACTGGACACGTAGAGAGGTCCTGGCAGAAAGCAGGTGCCCTGAAAGGAGGTGGCGATGGGCGTGGGGGGTGCCAGCTATGAGAGATTCAGGCCTGGGGCTGATGAGAGTGGCTTCCACCCGCAGCAGGCTTCCCCAGGTGGGGGTCCCACCCACAGGGAGGACGGCCCAGCCCCAGGGCCCTGGGATCTGGATCAGCACCTCGAACAACAGCCTGCCCGTACCTCCTCTTTTTTCTTGGCCGTCTTCATTACCGCCTCTTTCTTGCTCTTCCTGCCGTAGGGTCTCTGGACGACCAGAAAACAGAAAGCACATAGGGAACACTCCTGTTTGCAATCGCAAACCACGGAGGCCTGCGAGCAGCCCACTCTGGCCTCCTGCAGGAGCAGTGGGCCCAGTGCCCACTCACGCTCTTCACCTGCTCACAGGGACCGATGCGCTACCAGACCTGCCTTCCTCTCTGTCAAGGGAATCCGAGTCTCAGACCACGGGGAGAAAAGCCCGAGAATTAATTTCTGTAGTGTCTGCTGAAAAGGGTCAAACCGAGGCGGTCCTGATCATCAGTTCAACCCTCCACCAACAAGCACACTGACTGATGAGGAGTTTTATGTATAGGAATTCCATGCTGGGCACCCTGTTTCTCAAAGTGACATATTTGCTGGAGTTGGCCCACACTGTCTGCTATGGGGCCCATGAACGTGGGTGGGAGCTGGTGGCCCAGCTCTCCCAGACCTGGGGGTGGCAAGGCCACCGGGGATCCCCCAGTGGGTGGCAGCCTCTCAGTGCAGTTAGCAGCAGGGAGCCTCTGGGCTCAGGCTTCTCACTGCGGGGCTTCTCACTGCCTGGGGCTGCGTGGGGTCTGAGGACAGGGCTCTGTACCCCCAGGCCCTGGCCTTAACTAGAAGCCCGTGGGAAAGGCCAGAGTGCCTGTGATTTTCCCAGATTCTCATGGTAACAGAAGACCCATCTGCTTCTTTGCTTTGTGTACCTGAAATCAAGGTCCTCAGGCTTCTTATCAAGTTCAAATTAAGCCTTTGACACCACCAGCAGGCCTGCCTTGGGTATCCTGATACGCACTGTGTTTCATCTCTCTCTTGGCTCTGTGTCATCCTTGTTGGGCAGTATCTGCCATGAGAACTGACAGGCTGGGGTTTTGGCCGGTGAACCCCAGGCCCGGAACCCCCATCACCCTGGATGTGATGCTCTCAACGGGCTTTACGTGTAGCAGGGAATGCCTTCAAAAAGGCACCCCACAAATCTCTCTCAGAAAAGCCGTGTAGGCCACGAGAATGTTTTCCACTGCCCTCCGCCCCTGCTGCCTATCCGTTTCCCACTGTTGCAATGATGGCGTTTGGACTTTGGATGGCGATGGAGTGCTGTTCGCATGCGGCTGGAGGGCTGACACCCAGTACTGTGCCGCACGTCCTCACTTACTATGCCCCTCGACCAGCACAGAGGCCGCCTCCCTCCTCCCCAGTATGTTGCGGCTTGGTCCTGGGTCCTCCTCGGGCCTCATTCTCACAGGAGGCATCCCTGGGCCAAGGAGGGACCAAGCGTGTCCAGGCCTCCCGACCATGTGTGGTGGGGGGTGGGGGTGTTAGGCAGACACAGCCCAGCACAAAGTAGGTGCTCCTGGCCCCCAGGGACTGACCTTGAGCCTCCCAAGGCAGGAAAAGGTCCAGATCTGAGGCCAGAGGAGATGCTGGAAGGGAGAGCGGAGGAGTAGAGGAGAGAGGGAGGGAGATACCAAGGTCCAGGAAGGCAGAGACAAGAGAAACAGGAGTGAGAACACCCCGGGGGCCCTCCCAGAGAGAGGCCGTTGCCATCACCCGTGGCTCCCCAATCCCACCGAGGGCCGCAGACCACCTGTGCGGGTCCCACAGCACGACTACCCCACAGCAAGGCCCGAAGCTCCCCCCTCAACGCTGGGGCCAGTGGCACTCACCTTCTGAGGAGCTGTCTTCCGTGAAGTAGTGGGTCGCTTCCAGGGCTGACTCGGCCTCCTCCGTGCTCAAGGCTGTGCCCAGAGAGAAAGGGGAGTGAGAGCATAATGAGGCGCGCCACCGCGGGGCCCCGAGACACAGTGTGGGCAGAGCGGTAATGACGACCACGGATCTTGGGTATTGCTCCTTTCTTGACTTCCACGTTGTGTCTGAGAACATCACGCGTGGCTCATCCGAATACCCTGTCATTCGTAGCTGGGAGTCCTGCCAACAGCCAGCCTCCCTCCCGGCCTGCTGGTGTGGTGCAGAGCGTCCTGAGGGGACCAGGCACGCACAAGGGACTTGCTCTTCTCGCTCTATGCATCTTGGGCATTGTTCTCCACTGGTATGTTCTGGGTGATGATGTGGTCCCCAGGGTTTGGGAGCCACATGGTTCTGTGGGTGGGGGGGGACTCGTTCTCCCCACCCCCCGTGCAGACGGGGATGTGATGATAGGGGTTGAACAGGTGGCACTGGGAGGAGGTGGCAGGGTGTGGTCTGTGGGCTCTGGGAGCCCTGGATGGAGCAGGGCAGACACAGGTGGCTTGGGAGTGGGCGAAGATGGTCCCACGTGCCCTCACCTGGAGGAGCCTGGCCCAATGGGGTCTGCCCAGCCCAGGCCTTTCCCTCCACAGGGTCAGAGGTGGCTGGCACCAGCCTTCCCTGGAAGCATGCCTGAGGCCACTGTTCTGTGTTGAATTACAGGTGAAAACCAGCCACAGGTGAGAACACCTAGGTCCAGGCCTGTGGCTTCCAGCTCTGGCCACCCAGAACCATCCCCAGGCAGCTCTAGAACCGCATTCCGGGCGGAAGAAGTGACAGCCTCGGGGGCACGCACAGCACTGTGTTCTAAACACCACTGTGCCACCCCCTCTACACAGCCCTGGGGCAGCTGGTGAGGGGCAGCTGGTGAGCAGCAGCAGGGACCTGGCGGCTCCACCCCTGGGCTGGAATTCACCCCAGCCTGAGTCTTCGTTTCCCGGTGGAAACAAGGAATCTCCATGTTGGAGAACTCTCCGTGCTGGGCAGGGTGAGCTGGGCCACACAGCGGGAACCAACAGACTATGGGATCCGGCCTGAGGACTTGATGCCCGTCATCCTTCTCCCCCTGTGGCCTGCTGGTGACCCTGGGAAGCTCAGGCACAGCTCAGAGAGCCCAGGGAGAGCAGCTCCTGCTATGGGCTGCACAGCAGGGTCCCCACCACATGCATGAGAGGCCCTGGCTAGTGAGGGGGCCCTCACCTGGGGGCAGGTGCAGCTTGTAGAGGGCCTTGAGCTTGTCGGTCAGGTCCCCATGGTACATCCCACCTGCAAAGGGAAGCCAGTGAGGAGGCCTGCCGGCAAGAGGGCACCAAAGCCCCCAGCCAGTCCCCACTGGAGCCCCTGCCCTTTGAGTGGGTTCTGGTGCATCCCTCCTCCCAGCCTCTCTCCTCGAGAGCCCTCTGGAGGGAGCCCCAGGCCCCCCACTTGCCCCTGAGCTTTGCCCTTCTCAGGGTCAGCAGACCCACCCCAAGCAGCCATGGCCCAAGGGAGGGGAAGTGGTGGGGAGGACCCCACTGGACGCCCACATGTCCCCAGTGGGAAAACTGCCCTTTCCGTATCAAGGCTGCTGCTACAGTGGGAGAACTGGTGGGGCTGGCATCTGGAGGCTTCTGGGGGCAGGGCCCTGGAGCTACTCACTCATCCCCGTCACAAACTCCTTGAAGTTGATCAGAGAGTCCCTGTTTTCGTCTAGGAGCCGGAACATGCGCCCCGCCAAGACTGGCGTGTGGGCACCACAGGCCCAGGGCGTCAGGCTGGTGAAGAGCTCCCGGAACTGGCTGGCATCAATGCGGTACTGCTCCAGGTAGGGCAGGCTGGGGTCCCGACGCACAGCGGTGGGCCGGCTGCCCCCCCAGTACTGACTTGCCAGGTGCTTGGCCTGCAGGGGACATAGCCTGGTGAGACGGCTGGGTCCCCCAGCGCCCCGGCGCTCAGGACTGCCCGGCTGGTCCACGTGTCCTACCTGCTCCGTCGGAGCCTGCAGAGTCCTGGGCCGGGGAGCACCAGCCCGACATAGCATCTCATAGAACTGCCCACACAGGCCCCATCGGCCTCTCATGGACAGATGCAGGAACAGAAACACAGCCCTAGGGCTGCTGGCTACAGCAGGCCACAGCGGGTAGGAGGCGGCACTGACTAGACCGTTGTGACTGTAAGGCTCAAGTCTGAGTGCCAAACCAGAGGCCGCCGGGAACCGACAACAGGTGGTCTGGGCTTAGCTGTTTCTGCCTGCTCTTCACAACTGCTCCCCTTCTGTTCACAGCATGTGGCATTTTGGGGGAGAGCCCCTCCTGTCCCATCCTCAGGCTGTGGGCTGCGCACATGGCCTAGATTTGGCTCAACAAACACCCTCCTGTAGCCACAGCACCTAACCTGAGTTAGTGCAACAATTAACCCTGGACTTCTTGTTAAAACTACTTGGAAAGAAAAGGCTCTTTCCCCTGAGAGAATGGGATGAGCTTGGAGCTGCAGACGACAGTCCTGCCATTCTGTAGGAAGAGCAGTCCAGAGGACATCTGAAGTAGGGTAGCTGGGCAGCATGTTTAAGCACCTGGATCTAGCCATGCATGAAGCTATGCATTCCTAGACTTTCCAGTAACATGAACCAATGTATCTCCTCTCACGTAACTGTAAGCTGACTTGAGTGGATTTTCTGCCCCTTAAGAAAGTATCCTGCCTAAACTCCCTGAAGGAATAAATTCTGCCCTGGGAAGTCTGTGGTAACTACATCTGAGGATGCTTGTAAATTAATTTCTCGGGGCGCCTGGGTGGCTCAGTCGGTTAAGTGTCTGCCTTCAACTCAGCTCATGATCCCAGGGTCCTGGGATGGAGCCCCACGTCGGGCTCCCTGCTTGTGGGAAGCCTGCTTCTCCTTTTCTTCCCCGCTCATGCTCTCTCTCTCAAATAAAATCTTTTTAAAAAATCGATTTGTCCTTTGGCAGGAGGTTGCCGCACTGAGCACGCACTTAGGGGACTCAGGGGACGCACTTAGGCTGGGGTATTGGGCCTGCCCTTGGTCTTGGCTGTCACCTTAAACACCATGTAGAGGTCCTCCAGCTCTTCAATGGAGAAACCGATGTCCCCAGGTATAGCTCGGACCTAGAAGGAAAGGGCAACAGGATGTACTGACGGATTCTCAAGTTCCAGGTCTCCGAGAGAACCCCCAGTGGACAAGGACTAAGACAAACCACCCTGCCAGGGTGCTGCCAGCTGGCCAAGCCCAGGATGGCAGTCTATTCAGGGAAGGAGGTGTGGACCATACGCTTATCCCTGGTCACCCAGCCCACCACTCAGTCCACACTCCAAGTTCCTTTGTGGTGAGCGCCGCGGGGGCCTTTCTGTCCTGAACACCCAGTCAGGGACACAGGATGAGGGCAATAATGCAGGGACTGCTGTCTGGATCCTTGGAAAGACTTTGGCACTGGCTCTCTGGAAGGTGTCCTAGAACTTCCCAGTAAGGGATCTCTCCAGAGTTGGGGAGGACAAAGGCTTGTAGTAGAGGCACAGCGGGTTGGGTAGGTGGAGGGTGGCTGAATGTCGTTACCCAGGGGCATGGGGGAAGCCAGGCCGGAGGACTCAGCCCACAGGAGGATGACCCTTGGCCTTTAGGTGCTGGGGTGTCAAAGAAACTTGCAGTGACAGCCCAAGAGCAGAAAATAGCCACCAGGCCCCTCCCACTTCCCCAAATTTGCACCTTCACTCCCAGATTCCAGTCCCACAGGAGGCAGCACTAGGGGACTCTGCCCCACACCCTCTGGGGAGGAACAGCCCACCCGGGTCACGCCTACTGCCCCCGCTCCCTGCCACCCGCGGCCATCAGAGCCCAGTCCTGTCCATACCACGCTGCGCTTGGCCGTGTCCTCCAAGGACTGGATCACTTTCAGCCTCTGTTTAAACCGCATCTGCTCGATGTCATCGGCCCTCAGGCTGCTGAATTTCTACCGGCCAGAGGTGACTCAGTGAGAGGAGGCAGAACCACAGAGTAGAGAACTGCCCTGGGCCACGGCCACCCACACCCACACATCCGGATGGCACAGATCGGCCTGAGAGCCCTAGAGGGTGCTAACCTCATAAGACACCTTCAGGAGGTCGAAGATGTCCACTTCGGCTGGCGGGTCATCTCCACTAGTCAGCAGGGCATGGAGGTGTGGGATAGGAGGAGAAACACTCTGCTTGTTGACCACGTTATCTAGGTATCTGCAAGGATTAAAGGACAGAAGCCTGGACCCCCACAGGCAACAGGGGTGTCTTACCTACTAAGTGATGTGGAGAACCTAACCTGTGTAGATTCCCCATCAATAAGTAAGGTGCCCTGGCAAGTTGGGAATCCCCCTGGAGGCAGTGAGAGGCCTCACCCCTCATGAGGCCTGAGCACTAACTCTAGGAAGCCAGGCTGTCCTCTGGGGGTTCCTTGGGTCAGGACCCCGTTTAAGCCCAGACCCGACCACACCACGAGAGAGGTCTGTCCCAGTGGGAGGGATGACAGGGCTCTGGGTTGGCTTGGTGGGCAGGCGGCAGCACCCCTGGCAGGCCGGGGTTGCTGGGAGTGTTCCAGGCCAGGCAAATACGCACACATGGCCAGCAGGACCCTATAGAACTCAGGGCCTGGGCCAGTGTGAGGCCGGGGCGGGGCGGGGGTCCTGGATGCGGGGGCCACGGGGAGTCCCAAGGCCAGATTCTGAGGTGAATGAGCTCTGTGGGATGCTACTGGCTGGGACCAGAGCAGGAAAAACTGTGATGAAGCAGGCCCAGGGCCCAGGGTAGGGGGACTGTGGGCTAGCACGGAGATGGAAGGGGCTGGATCCCAGAGAACGTGCAAGGGTGGGATATGGGGACTCAGGGGGCATGTGTTGGCCAGGAAGACAGGCATGTATGAGTCCATTCAGCTGTGTGGGCAAGCCTAGCGTGGGCCTCTCCATCTGGGTGACAGTGAGGGGGCAGTGATGTGGACTGGGAAAAGCAGCGTTAGAACTGCTTTGGGAGGAGAGCAGATGCAGGGCGTCCACCCGTGGCTGGAGGCCATGCTTTTCCAGCCCACTTTATCTGCTCCCAGAGCTATCACACCCCAGGGCTGTTTGTCGCCATGTTCCCACCAGAAAGGAGGCTCCCCGCTGCCCAGGGCCCAAGTGTGCTCAGTGGGCATGTCGGTGCATGCTGAGTGAGGAGTGCTCAGAGCTGCTGGGGGGCTGGGCTCTGCCATCTGTGGGGGTGCTGGCCAGCAGCCCGGCAGGACGAGGGAGGCCGGCTCGGTCACCTGCCCAGGACGGTCATGGCCTCGCCCTCATCGCCGCAGCCCAGCAGCTGCTCCTTGTTGGCATCCAGGATGGCCAAGGCCACCTGCAGGATCACCTTGATGCCCTCGTAGAAGAAGCAGTCAACGATGACCACAGCGCTCTCAAATGGCATGACGCTGAGGAAGAGGGTCAGGAACCAGGAGAGAGAGATGCTGGAGATCACCCCCAGGTCCTGCATCTTCTCCGAGAGCTGGGGCAGGAAGTCTCTCGTGAGCTCCTCAAAGATGCCTTGGTCTACCAGGGCCCCTAGGGAGAGGACAAGGGAGTCTGAAGGCCAAGCCCATGCCACTGGCTTGGGCTCCATGGGGTGCAGGGAGCCCACTGGATCCCCGGCAAGCTCCGCTCACATGCAGGGCTGGAGGGGATGAGCTGGAGGAAACAAGAGAGAAAGTGTGCAGGCTTCCCTTCCTCAGCATCCAAACTACTGTGGGAGAAGAACACTTGCTCCCACTGTGCTTGGATTTGCTTTGGGGGAAATACAAATCCCTCCCTTCTAGAAGTATCAGGAGTAAGCAAGAGCCCTGAGGGCTACTGCATGTCATGCCCTGAAACTTGTGAACCCCAGTGGGGGAGGCCCCCCAAACCAAATGGTAGGGGAAGGGCATCTTCAAATAGCAGACTGAGTCAGGTCCGTAATTAAACACTTTGCCAGTGCATTTCCATTTAATCATACAGACTCTTCGGGCTGTCACTCGTGCTCGTCAGGCTGGGTGACAGGTGTGCAGGGAGGTACTACCCCCTCTCGCTGCAAGGTTGGAAATTCTGCACAATGAAAATCCTTACACAGAGTTAGATGGCTGAGAATGGAGGCCCAGGCTGACCTCTGAAAACCACTGAATGTGCAATAGCTTCTCTCCCTGCCAGCAGCTCCTGGGGAGCTGCACGGAGTCTGGGCAAGGTGGCCAGGGGTCTGCGTGGCCTCCGCCTTCTAGCTGTGTGGTCATTTCTCAGCCTCATCTGGGGAATGGAGCCGTGAGGGTCTGCAGCCTGCTGCACGTCATTGAGGCCCCCCAAGAGCTCACTTGGTGCTGAATGCTTGGTGCGGGGGCTGGCCCAGGGGCACCACCCCCACGGGGAGCCTTGGGCACTCACCCACCACCCTGGTGTTGTAATAGTCAGGCAGCATGCGCTCACAGAGGGCCACCAGCAGCCAGAAGGCCTCCTCCTCGCTGCTGTAGAGCAGGAGCACGGAGGTGACAATGTTCATGGCCTGCAGGCACAGAGACAGCAGAGGAGAGGCTCATGGAGCTGGGCTGCAGCGTAAAACCTCCCCATCCCAAGGGCCTGCATGGGCTCACTCTCCATGCAAGTCCGACTACAACAAATGACAACAGCAAGCAATTTGCCAAAAGGCCATTTGCAGGAAACCAATTTGGCAAGAACCATCAGCCAGATCCCTCCAATCGGGCCAGTGGGCTCTTGGAAAGCCAAGAGGGAGGAAATGAGCATGTGGCTCTTCTTCAGAGAGGTTTCTGGGGTCGGAGGTGTAACACAGGGACAGGAGGATCAGTGAGTGAGCTCCATGCGACAGCCACACGGCTGAGGTCGAACAGGGCTGCACACAGTCTGCACTGATAGCAAGGCTACTCAGAGCAAGCTTCCATCTTAAAAATTCTCTCAAGCCAGCAAGTAGAATTTCCCTGTCCCAGTAACAGGTCATGCAGAACACTGGCCATTGGGAAAGGGGCTTCTGAGGGGGCAGCATGCTTCTTGGAAACCCAGACGCAGTCTTAGGGAAACAGAACACCATCGGACGGGGCCAGGAAAATGGCCTCCCCAGATGTAAAATCAGATGCTGCCGGAAGTGCACCTCGAAACCACGATGAGATGCCACCTCACACCATTAGGGTGGCTACGGTCCAAAGACCAGAAACCCAACGTGGCGAGCACGTGGGGCAAGTGGAACCTTGTGCATCACGGCGGTGGCGGGGGGGGGGGGCGTGTAAGATGGTGTTGTCTCTGTGGAAAGCACTATGGCTATTCCAAAAACAAAACAAAAACAAAAACATTAAAGGTCAAATTACCATACGGTCCAGCAATTACACTTCTGGGTACGGACTCAAGAGAAGTAAAAGCAGGGAGAGGGACAGGCACCGCAAGTGCCTGCGCACGGCGGCAGTATTCGTAAGAGCCCGAGGAAGAAGCCACCACGTGCCCAGCTGAAGACGCAGGGGAGAGCGAGTGTGGCCTATACACGAAGTGCAGTATGTTCGAGAGATTCTGACATGGGACCCGACAGGGATGAGCCCTGAAGATACTGCGCTAATGGAGTTGGATGGCCCCCAAAAGGCGAATCCCACACGACTCAGTTTCTGGGAGGTACGAAGGCGTGCAAAGCCATAGAGACGGAAGGACGGAAGGCGGTATGCGGGTTAGCAGGGGAGTCGCTGGCAGACGCCAGACAACCCCATGCTCCGGGACCCAGACCCGAGCCCCCAGAAGGCGTCCCTCCCAGTGGGCAAAGTAAGCAGTTAACAGTGGCTCCCATTACACCGCTCTCGGTGGTCCGGCTCTTCCGGAGGACACAGGGCACACTCTGGCCTCTGCTGAGTGAGCCATTGGCAGGAGGTGTGGCCCCTGGGCCCGGCTCACCCCCTCTACCTGACAGTAGCCGATGCTGGGGTTTCGGAAAGCATAGGCAGTTAGCACTCGCCGGAGGGCAGCGATGCCCAGCTCGTTCTGGAAGGCGGGGTGCTCGGGCATGGAGCGGTGGAGGTCTCGCTCAATCTCCTCTGTGGCCAGGCTGTACTTCCCCGTGGACTTCTCCACCAGCTCGGCGTAGTAGCCCGGGTGAGTCACCATCTCGTTCCAGGCCCCTGAGGAGACAGAGCCAGTAGCTGTCTCCTGCCTCCTCCCCTCCTGCTGGGGCCGTGGGGGCAGTGACAGGGCAGGCTGGGCGTGTCAGTGCACCACAGAAGAGAAGAGGAACTCTGGGGCCCATCAGGAGGTGTGAGGCAAGGGTCCCTTGGTGGCAGCTCCTGGGAGGGGTCGCCCCACCACAGTTTGAGTGGTCTTCTCAAGAAACCGCCCAGGTGGCTAAGGGCGTGCGTGCTGACAGAGCCTGACCCAAGGAGAGGAGGCCTGGCGGGGGTGGGAAGACACCATCTGGATGACAGAGCCCCACCCTCCATGTCTGCGCCCCAGGATAGTGCCCCAAGCTTGGGCCCTTCACAGCTCAGAGCCCCATTTTGGCCTTGGAAAGGGAAGGCAGCTCCAGCCCGGCAGACACAGAAGGCTGGCCCAGGGCCCGTGGGGCTCTCACACGGAGGCGCTGGGGGCCAGGCCGATGCTGGGCAGCTCACCGGAGAAGAGGAGCCACAGCTCCCCACGGAGGCTCTCGGGGATGCCCTTCAGCACCAGCTCCCGAGTCTTGGCTGTGCGGTACATGCACACGCCGCGGCCGTACTCGAAGAAGTGAATGTCCCATGACTCCTCTTTCATCTTCTCCTTGGCCTGGGGGAGAAGCGAACACTCTGGGCATGTGGGCCAGGGCCCTCCGCCATCTACAGCACATGGCAGGAGGGCCCACGCCAGGCGGCAGACACGAGCCTCCGTGTGGAGGCCTCGAGCCCAGGTTGTGCAGGGTGCCCCCGAACACTGTCCCTCGGGGCCCAAGGACCTGAGGTGGCATGCAGGCACAAAGCCTCCTCCCAGGCCCGGGTCCCATGAGGTGATGGGGTCTACGCTCCAGGCTTACCCCCTTGGCCCCCAGGTCCTCCATGGGAGAGTTTCCCTGGAAGAGTTTAAGCAGCCCCTGGGATGCGGTCGGTGCCTCCTGCACACTGGAGCCCTGGCGGCCGGTGGGGCTGGGCTGATCTGTGGCCTCTGCCGGAGCCGGGAGGCGCTGAAAAACACAACACAGGGTGAGGGTGGGAGGGCGAAGTACCCAGTGAGTGGGCTGCCCAGCACGGGGTCTCTGATGTGTTTGCCCATCGGCTATTTGAGCTCGTGGCCCCAGGCCATGGGGAGCTGCTCATGTTGGGCCTGCAGGGACAGAGCAGCAGACCCCACAGAGCCCAAGGGCTGGGCCGCACAATGGAGCAGAGGCAGGGTGACCTGAGGGCCCGGCCTGCCCATTACAGGTCGACAGAGGCAATTGGTGCTGCAGGAGCTCCTGATGACTGCCGGGCCAGGCCAGGAACCCTCTTCTGCCCCCTCTCCCTCAGGTGACCTGTCCACTGGGCCCTCAAGGGCCCTTCCAAGAAGAAGGGGCTCCTAAGAGGGCTGCTTGGTGCCCCTACAGCTCCCCGCATTTCTATCTTCCTCTGGTCCACACGTCTGGTGTGGGGTGTGCCCCACAGTGGCCACACAACCCCTTGGCCCTGGACACTTGTGTCGGCTGGGGACTGGGTGCTGTGGCGTCTGGCGTACTAGAACTGGGTGTGTTCTAGTACACAGAGAGGGTGCGGACCCTCTCTGCCTCAGGTGCCACTGGCTATTTCCCCCATGGGGCCTAGCCATAAACAGGGCCTCAGAGGGCTACAGGCCCCTCCCCGGGGTCGAGGCCCAGGGGTCTGTTTTCACACCACATAGCCAGCCAAGGAGCTGAGAAAGGGAGCCCGGAGTGGCCCAGGGAACGTACCAGGGTGGGCAGCACTATGGGGCTGGCAGAGGGAAGGGAGGATTCAGGGACAAAGGTCTATAGGGGAGCCCTGACTTCTAGGGCTCTTCCCCTGGTTTTCTGGAACCGGTCCCCTGGCAAACACATCTCCTCAGGGAAGTGCTGGCAGCCATGACCCTTCAGGCCCAGTGTGGGTGATACCTGAAATCCGCTCCCTGCTTGTCCACTGTCCCTGAGGCCTGACTTCCAGGGGAGCTTGGTGCGAGCGATGCCCTATGCAGGGAGCTTGCCTCATCCCCTGGCCCAGGGGGTCAGACAGGCCAGAGCTGGTGCCTTCTTTCTGTTCTCCCCTCAGCTCCCTCCCTGAGCACCCACCGACAACAACGCTGCTCTGAGGTGGGCGCTTGTCACTGGCTCCCCCCCATCCACTTCCCCTCCTGCCTGCAGCCAGTTCCCCATTTTTATGTGGGGGGCACACTTCCCTCCGCTCTTGGCCTTGTACTTTGTGGGCCCCACTGAGAACTGGGGTGATAGCCCTGTACTAATGATGAGCTTTTCCCACCACTAGGCCCAGAGGGTGGTTAGAGGCACTATGTTACCCGGTCACCACCAAGGACACGCACGGGTGACTCTGCAGGGAATGCTGGGATGAGCCAAGGAAGATCCTGGTCCCATACACTGCCTGGGAACTATGTCTTCCTGGTGAAAAGCCCCATCCAGCAGGGGGAGGCCCCTCTGAAGACAGACGGCTGACTGCGAGGACTTCTTGGCTTGTGGACCTGTAACCCTCCCCCGCATGTCGTGTTCCAGTCTGGGTCCTACTGTCTCTGATCCCAATCACCCGCATGGTCCTGTCCCCCAAGTGGCAGGGACAGGGGAGGCTGGCTGGCTTCCTGCGGGACCTCACCCTCTCTGTGTTCCTTGTAAGAGAGCCCTCTTCTTGGCTGTGATGACAGGTGATGCAGGGAATATGTGTTAAACCCACCGAACCCTAGTCTTTGACTATATTTGGGATATTATATGTCAGTTTTATCCTGGAGATGGTGTTTTTTATAAAAGGTGGGAAAAAAAAGAAGCGAACTCTGCTAGGTCCCATCCACAGTCCATCTCTCGGTCCCCCGCTGGTGTTTTGGAAGTGGATTTTGGGTCTGCTCAGTGTGGGACACAACCCCAGTCCAGACCGACATGGAGATTCTGCTTCCTGCCCAAGGTTCCCCAAAGGGACCACGGCACAAATGGACTTGCAGGCCCCAGAGTACCTCAAGGAATCAGACTCTCAGTGCCGGTGAAGGGCCCGGATTCCAGGATGTGGCCTTGGTCATACCATCCTGTGTGACAGCCGTGTGCGAGATGGGGAGCTCACGGGCCACCTGGGAGCCCTGTGTTTTCCTGGGGCAGGTCCTCCCATGCCTGCAGGTGACCACCTCACACATCTGTCCAGTGCCAGCCTCCTGAACCACCTGTCCACATCGTTTCCTGCTCAACAGAACCTCCGGCCTCCTGTTCGACTGACTGAGCGAGCACCGGGGTCCGTCATGGCCACGGCCATCAGCCAGCCTTCCTTCCTGCATCCGTGGCCCACAGTCCCACCATTCCACCCCCAGGACCTCCCTCTAGGCAACAACCCCCCCTCCCAGTGGGCCCATGGACTGGATCCAGGTTGCGCCGTCTCTACAAGCCCTCCTTGCACTTCCACTGGTGTATGGGTTATACTTTAACTGAAGTGACCCCTGTCCTTCTCAGCTGACAAACTCCTCAAAAGAGCTGTTTAGACTGTAAGACTGTTTCCTTTCCCCCAGTCTGTCAGAGTATACCTCCATGTTCTACCATCTAATACCTAGTACCGGGGTCCTTTCTTCCTAGACCCTGTCAATTCCCTCCCGTGGGCAATACTGAAATCAGCGAGTGAGCTTCTCCCCATCCCTGCTTTCCCTGTTGACATACAGTAATACACTTTCACTCTCAGGTAAGGAGGCAATTGACGAACTTATTTTACTTTCCATGCCTTTAAAAAAAAAGATTTTATTTATTTGAGAGAGACAGAGAGAGAGGAGGGAGGGAGAGAGAGAATGACCAGGGAGAGAGGCAGAGGGACAGGGAGAAGCAGGATCCCTGCTGAGCAGGGAACCTGATGCAAGGCTTGATCCCAGGACCCTGAGATAATGACCTGAACTGAAGGCAGATACTTAACCGATGGAGCCACCCAGGCACCCCATAAAGCTGTTAGATTTCTTAAATTCCTTCATGTTCTTTACTTATTACCTGTGGTCTTCACTCCTGAATCTTAGTTTGCCAATATAAAACTCTTCACTTGTGCTTTTTAAAAATTGTGTTATCTTTAAAATGTTATTCTGGGGTGCTTGGGTGGCTCAGTGGGCTGAGCCTCTGCCTTCAGCTCGGGTCATGATCTCAGAGTACTGGGATCAAGCCCCACATCAGGCTCTCTGCTCAGCGGGGATCCTGCTTCCCCCCTCTCTCTGCCTGCCTCTCTGTCTGCCTGTGATCTCTGTCAAATAAATAAATAAAATCTTTAAAAAATGTTATTCTGGGGGTGCCTGGGTGGCTCAGTTAATTGAGCATCTGACTTGATTTGGCTCAGGTCATGGTTTCAGGGTCCTGGGATCGAGCCCCATGTCAGGCCCTGCATGGAGTCTGCTTAAGATTCTCTCTTTCTCCCTCTGCCACTCCCTCTGGCTCACGTGCTCTCTCTCTCTCAAATAAAAAAAGAAGTCTTAAGAAAAAAAGACATCTCTGATGCTTATTTTTTAAAAAATTAAAAATAAAATGTTACTCTATATAAAATGTTGCTATCTGAAAGTCTGAACCCACTCTGATTTTCTTCTTTCATAAATGACTTGGGTCTTTTTTGACTGGTTGTCCCAAAGATTTTTTTCTTTTTAATCTTTAAATAGTTTTTACTGCATTCTACAATAATATTGACTATTCTGGACTGGTTTTCCCAGATGCTCTTCCACCGTACACTGTCGAGTCTTTTTACGCTCAGAAAAGTTTTCTCGACTTGTAGTTTCTATCAGCTGTTAGTCTATGCTCTTTTGCATAAGTTGGATCTTCCTTGTCTGACTTCTTTATCACAGCTTCTGACTATTTTCTTCTCTTTCTTCACTTGTTTGGCCCTCCTCTGACCCCCATCCCTTCTTTAACCCTTCAAGACTATTCATTGTTGCGTTCTCTTTGCATAATACTTACTTCTCAAAAATTTCTCGAGTCCCGTCAACTCTCTTTCCTATTGACTTGTCAAATTTGTTTCCGAGATTTCTAAAAAATTTTATCTATACCATTCTTTAGTAGTTTCTATTACTTTTCTAATTCTTTTTAGACCATTTTGAAATATTAGGGTACGGTTTTCATCTGCTTTGGGGGAACACTGTTCTGACAGACTTTCATTGTGGAAGGTTACTTGGGTTTGTTTCTTTCCCCCTATGATGCTTTTGTATGGGGTGTGATCATAATCCTCTGTTGCTTGGGTTTAAATGATGCGAATTCTTCTGTACTTTTGGGAGGATCATGTACATGTTGGGGAGATGACATTAAAAGCACAAGAAATAAAAGAAAAATAGATAAACTGGACTACATGAAAATGTAAAACTTCCGTACATCAAAGGACACAATCATCAAAATGAGAAGACAACCCATCGGAATGAGAAAAAATATTTGCAAATTATATCTCTGATGGGTTAATATCCAGAACATATAGAGATTTTTCTACAGCTTGACAACAGACAACCCAACTTAAAAAAAAAAAGGTGAGGGACTTGAATAGACATTTCTCCAAAGAAGCTGGACAAATGGCCAAGAGGACATGAAAAGATACTCAATATTACTGATCACTGGGGAAACACAAATCAAAACCACAGTGACATACCACTTTACACCCATTAAAATGGTTATTACAAAAAACCTGGAAGGTAACCAGCATTGGTAAGGATGGGGAGGAACTGGAACCCTTGTGCATTGCTAGTGGGAGCATAAAATGATGCTGCTGCTGTGGAGAAAGGTGTGGAAATTCCTCAAAATACTCAGCACTGAATTACCCATTGACCTCTTCTCAGCAATTCTACTTCCCGGTATCTCCCTCTCAGAACTGAAAGCAGGGTCTCGAAGAGATACGTGTACACCCACATTCACAGCAGCATTATACAATAGCCCGAAGACAGAAGCAACCCAAGAGTCCATCGAAAGACGGACAGTGGCTGCCTGGGTGGCTCAGTGGGTTAAGCGTCAGACTCTTGATTTCAGCTCAGGTCATGATCTCAGGTCTATAAGATCAAGGCCCGCATTGGGCTCCATGCTAAATGTGGAGCCTACTTAAGATTCTCTCTTTCCCTCTACCCCCCAGGCTCCCGCTCACACACTCTCTCTCTTTTAAAAAAAAAAAAAAAGGATGAATGGAAAAACAAATATGGTATACATCTACAATGGGATATTATTCAGCCTTAAAAAGGAAGGAAATTCTGACATTGCTATCACGGGGACGAACCTTCAGGACGTGACACCTAGTAAGATCAGCCAACCACAGAAGGACAGATACCATAGGATTCCTCTTCTATGAAGCCCCTAGAGTGGTCAGAATCATAGAAGTGGAAAGGGGAGTGGTGGTTCCCAGGGGCAGCGGGGAGGGGGACCAGGGACAGTGTTTCAGTTCTGCAAGATGGAAAGAGTGCTGGGGACGGATGGTAGTGGTGGGCGCACTGCACAAGAAGTGAATGCACATCACGCCACTGAACTGTACACTTCAAAAAGGGTAAGGTGGCGAGTTTTAAGTTAAGTGTCTTTTACCACAATTTAAAAAAAAAAAAGGACCTCCTGAATTAGACCACTTCTCCTGAGTGCCTTTGCTCCTACCCTTGACCAAGGAAGGCTCTATCATTCCATGTCCTGATTACTTGAGCAGCCTTCAACTCCTGTCTGCTTCTACCTGGACCCCTCTTGAGCCTAGCACTGCCTGAGAGAAACAGGATGAGAGCAGCCTGGGTGGTTTGGCCGGTTGGGGATCTGCCTTTGGCTCAGGTTGCGATCCCAGGGTCCTGGGATTGAGCCCCACTCTGGGCTCCCTGCTCAGTGGGGAGCCTGCTTCTCCCTCTCCTCCCTGCTTGTAGTCTCTCTTACTATCTCTGTCTCTCTTAAATAAATAAATAAAATCTTTAAAAGAAAAAAGAAGAATGAGAAAAGTGTATGTAATTTAACGTGTTCTAGCAGCCACGTTAAAATACAGGAGAGAAACTGGTGAGATGAGTTTTAAATAACCGATTTCATTTGATCTGCTAGAGCCAATATATGCCTACTACGGCATGGAATTACTATAGAAAGTTACTGAGATCTTTTCCGTTCAACTTTTTCAGAGCAAATCTTTAAGGTCTGGTGTGGAGTTCACAGTTATGACACATTTCCATGTGGACCAGCCATATTCTCAAGGGCTCCAGAGCTGCATGTGGTTTCTGTACAGAGTAGCTACGCCTCTAACCCGTTCCCAATCTGACAGGCCAGACTCACTCTATGAAAGCACACACAGATCCTGTCGCTCAGGCCAGAAGTCCCCAACGGCTTCCCATCTCACTCAGAGTCAGAGCTAAAGTGCCCACAAGGCCTATAGGCTTCTGTGCTCAGGCTTCCTGCTTCCTCCCTAACCTCACCTACACTGGTCTTTGCTTGCCTCTGTAGCCAATGCCAAGCCCAGTCCCACCTCTGGGCCTTTGCACCTGCTATTCTCTCTGCCTCCAATGCCCCTTCCCCAGGTACTTCATGGCTTGTTCCCTTGTTTCTTTCAAGCTTGATCAGAGCACCTCCTTTTTCCAGATCCCTTTAACCTGTTCTATTTTTATCCATAGATCTTATTACCACCTGCCGTATCTCAGATGTTTGCTTACTGTCTCTCTCACTAGAATACAAGCTCTGTCTAATCTGTTCGCTGCTCTATTCCCAGTGCCTGGGGTAGCACCCGGCACCTAAGGGAAATGCAGTAAAAACATGTTGGCGGAGGGTGGCTCAGTGGGTTAAGCATCAGACTCTTGGTTTCAGCTCAGGCTGTGATCTCCGGGTCGTGGGAATGAGCCTCACATCAGGCTCCCCACCTGCGCAGAGTCTGCTTGTCCCTCTCCCTCTGCTCCTTGTCCCAACCCCTGCTCGTGCTCTCTCTCTCAAAATAAATAAATAAAATCTTAAAAAAAAACAAACAAACTCAAAACTATGTTGGGTGAATGGTGAGCGTTTAGAAGGGGCCCAGGGTCTATGCTTACTCTGGCCTGGTGAGCCCTGTCATTTGTCCTGTTGGGCCTCATGAAGGCCTCAACATTCTTGCTTGTGTCCCTTTCTCAGTGTCTCCAATGAACAGTCTGTCTGGCCCTTCTGCATCCCTTTCCTACTTACTTAACAGCTTACTTAGCATTGACCATGGGGATGGAAAATACAAAGGCCTCCATGGGCCAGACCAGGTGGGGTTCTGGGGAGCTGTCAGACACGTGCCACCGCTCAGGTTCAATGCCACCCAAAATACTGCAATACGGGAATGTGGACCCCATGATGCCAACACTGCTGATCTTTCCAGAGAAGCCAGCTATGTGGATCTTTATAGGGACTCTTCTACTTATGAAGTGGTTTCACAAACTCAGACTGACCCACAGCACACATACCTTGTCATACCAGGAAGTGAAGAGATATGGCCATGGCTATGCCAACCTCAGCGAGCTCCCTCTGGTCGCAGATGGACGTGAGGGTAAGCACTGTCATGGACTAAAGCACATCACACTGCCTAAATCTCTAAGTCCATAATTATACCACAAACTGAACATCGCAAGTGACTCGATCACGTTTGGAGGATACTAGAGATGCAGCTCCTCATTCTAACAACTGGTGAGTAGAAGCAGGGATAAAAGATTTCGTCTGCCTTTCCTAGGTGAACTGCGCCTCAAGTAGTGAAGTAGTCGATGAGGGTGATTCTCCCTGGGGACGGATTCCAGCTCATAAACAGAAGGACTGACACCAGCAGACTGCTGCCCTCTTGCAACCCCTGATGAATTACCACATCTATGCAAAGCCCGTCAGGGGCTGAAAACAGCATGTGACAAGAAGAGCGGGTGTTGGATATAGCTCCTCAAGCCCGCCTACAAGCAGATCTGCCCCCTAAACACACAAACAACTGCATCTGAATCTGATCTGGGTTTTGCTATTCAACCACAACCTACAGGAGACAAGGACCAAGGAACACACTAAACGCCTCCAGAGAGATGCTGTCAGGAAGAACCAGACCGCAAGGCCCTCTGTAGCACAAATGACCCCGTTCCTTCCATAAAATACTGCAAGAAGAAAGAGAGATGGAGCAAACGTCTCCAGATCGAAAGGAATTTGAAAGACATATCAGCCGCCTACATATGACCTAAGTGCATTTCAAGGCCAATGGTGCTCAACCGGTAAAAAGCAGGCCTGCGTTTGTGGAAATGTGAACACAAGTACTGTGACCTCTGAGCAGTCCGGGTTCTGAGCACGCAGGCTCCCTGTTTTGGATAAACACAGTGCTATAAATGTGTCTTCCTTCCCTTATGATTTTCTTAATCTCATTGTTCTTGCTATTGTAAGAATACGGTATAAAATACACGTAACATACCGAATCCAGGTTAATCAACTGTTTATGCTGAGTAAGGTTTCCAGTCCGGCGTGGGCTGTTAGTAGTTAAGTTCTGGAGGAGTCACAAGTTCTACACGGATTTCCGACTGTGTGAGGGGTTGGCACCCCTTACCTTTGCATTGTTCAAAGGTCAACTATATTTGATGTCAAGGAATTACTGTTAATTTTGTTGGCGTAATAATGACATTGAAGTTAAGTCTTTAAAAAGGATGTCTCAAATAAATAAATAAATAAATAAATAAAATAAAAAGGCTGTCTCCCCGTCCCGCCAAAGAAGACTAAACTAAAAAAAAATAAAATAAAAATCTTTCCCTGTGAAAATCTCTGAAAGGTTCAAGATTGACGGGAGAAATACCAGTAAATAAACCCAAGCTGGCTAGGCCTCGACAGTGTGGCAGAAGTTCCTAATGGATGGACATGAGGTTGGCTGGTCAAGCCAGAGGTGGTTTCTTATATGGATGGGGTTTGAGCCAGGCGGGTGACACTCAGGAGGACTGCGGGGGCAGGGACAGGTATGGCTGGAACACCCGAGTCAGGCAAGCTTAGGCTCGCCATCCTGCACCCAGAGGGAGCCCTCCCACCTGAGGCCCATGGCAGGCAGCAGCATGGAGGCTGATGTCTGCCCAGTCTCTTTTTTTTTTTTTTTTGCCCGGTCTCTCTTCCTGGCTCTGACCGCCCCTGGCCCAGCGCTCCCGGGGACCCCCTGACCTCTGGGGCTGGGTCTGCGGTGCTGGCTTTCCTTCCCCCGCCGCTGCCTCCTGGCTGCTTGGATGGCATCTTCTGGAGGAAGTCAGAGATCCTCTGCACTAAGAAATCACGGTCTTTCAGGTTGGCGAATAGGAAGGTCATTTTGCTCTTGGTGCTGATAGACAGAGGGCTGGGCAGGACACTGGAGCTGTCAGCTTTTTCAACAATGGTCACCTGAGAAGGCAAATTAAGCACTGGGCATCAGTGTCTGGGGACGGGAAGCTGATCGGCTCTGTGCACGTGGGAGCACAGTGGCCTCCCATGGTTGTGTTGGGCCAGGGGCACTGGTTGGGCCCCACTATGTTCCTGTGTTGAGTCTGCTGCTCGCCACTGGGCAGCTCTGAGCAAGTCATGTGCATGCGCAGCCTGGTGTCCCCCCATGGATGGGCGAGGTGAGCTCGCCAGCCCTGCTGCCAATCCATTGGCTTCCCAAAGACGTCCAGTTACTCTCTGAAGCACGGGGAGCAGCCCTGCCCACACACTGGCCTAAGCATGGGCTGCCATGGCATAGGCCGACAGGTGCAGCCCCAGGCCCGGCTCTGACCTTGAGGCATGTGCACAGCATCACAGGCATGGGGGTTGCAGAATGCGCTTTCATGGGATGCCTCTGCACAGCCTGCGGCCCAGAGGGGGCAGACAGACAAAAGACATGCAGGGGCTGGCCTGACAGACAAGGACAGGCTGGAGAAGTTGGTACAAGAGTGAGCAGGGGTGGGGCACGTCAGTGTGTGCAGGTGTGCGTGTGTACATGTGTACGTGTGTGTGTGTGCACAGGTCTGCATGCATGGGAGCTGAGATTTAAGAAGTGGCCAACGGTTCACTGAAGGTGCAAGGGTCATGGCCGGGCACCAACAGGCGCTGACTGATGTTCTGAATTCCGCGGGCTACTGTGGAGGTAGGGGAACTAGAGGGGGGCAGGGGCAGGTAGCACCCTCCTGGGGGGGATGGCTGTGGAGAGAAAGGGACGTTCTATGGGTGGGGCATGGGAACAAGGCCAGGTCAGCATCCAGGCCAGCTCCTGCTTTTCAGCCGAGCGGATGGACGGAAGGAATGCTGGTTCCCTAAGCAGCAATAAGAGCACATTTGGGGGCATGATGTCCGGAGCCCACGAGAGGTGGGTGTGGAGCCTGCTCTGAGGGGGAGGCCCTGGGAAGACCCCTGGTGGGCACACTGAGGATCATCAGCTCCAGGCCTCAGTCCCAACCCCAGAGCCCAAGTCAGACCTGCTCCCTGCCTCAGCCAGAGCTCTCTGCCATCAGAAACTGTGGGGTCATCGGGAGATACAGAGATGAGGACCACGGAGACCTCTGCACCCACCCCCAGGCCTTGGCCCAGGACAGACTCACGGCCCAGCAGGAACAGGAGACGTAAGGTCAGGGGTGCCCTGAGCCCTCAGCCAGGAGCTTCTAGAGCTGTGGCTCTTTCCAGTCCTGTGCCTTAGGCTTCCCTGGGGAAAATGAGGCAGCACATAGGAACCCCTTCTCACCGACCCCATACCTATCACCGCTGCACCTACAACTGGAGGGCTTTGTAAATGCAAGGGGAATCTCATCACTCTAGGTCATTAATAAAATCAGGATACTGTGATTTAGGAAGGGGCTACGGGTGGGGCACGGGAACAAGGCCAGGTCAGCATCCAGGCCAGCTCCTGGTTTAGATTATAACTTAAAACACCTCACTGTGCTTCACAGAGCTAAACAGCCAATCTGCCCTGCTGGGCCATGAGGAAAAGGAGGCCTGGGGACCTTCGCGGGGGGGGGGGGGGGGTCTGTCAGTGCTTCTCATCTGGGCGGGAGCCCTCTCCCTCACTGTCCACACCCCTCACTGTAGCATCGGACAAACGGCCTTGCTTCCATCAGGGTCACTGTGGAAGCCTAAGAAACCTGAGGAAAAAAATACCTCTGACAGGTTAGAGCTGACCCCTACCTGCGACAAATGAGAGCTGTCCCCTACCTGTGACTGGTGAGAGCCGACCCCTGGGACAGGTGACAGCTGACTCCTGCCTGTGACGGGTGAGATCTGTCCCCATTCCTGACAGGTAAGAGTCGACCCCTACCTGTGACAGGTGAGAGCCGACCCCTGTGACAGGTGAGAGCTGACCCCTGCCTGTGATAGGTGAGATCTGTCCCCATCTCTGACAGGTGAGAGCTGACCCTACCAGTGACAGGTGAGATCTGTCCCCATCCCTCACAGGTGAGAGCTGACTTCTACCAGTGACAGGTGAGAGCTGACCCCTACCTGTGGCAGGTGAGATCTGTCTCCATCCCTCACAGGTGAGAGCTGACTTCTACCAGTGACAGATGAGAGCTGACCCCTACCTGTGACAGGTGAGCTATCCCCATCCCTCACAGGTGAGAGCTGACAGGTGAAAACCATTCCCAACCCTGACAGGTGAGAGTGGACTTCCAGCAGCCCTGCTGGAGTCTGAGTCACAGCCAAGACAAGTGTCGGGAGAGGAATAGTGAGGTGGCCTCTGAGAGTGACATGGTGGGGCTAGTCAGGGTCAAAGTCCTCCCAGTCCAGCCAAAGTGGGGCTTTGCTAAAGTCCAACTGCTGGGCCAGGAAGGCAGGACTCAGGGACACTCCCCCGCAGGAAGCCTCTGAGATCTGATCAGGGAGGCATAGGTCTTTCCTGAAGTTAGCTGAGCTCTCCTGGCATGCGAAACCCCAGCCTGTCTCCCCACGAGGAGAGGTGACCTCCAGGGGAGCATCCAGCTCACCCCATGCCTGGAGGGGCCTGGCACGAGGCAGGGGCTCAGGGAAGCTGCTGACTCACTATGTGCCCCCCACGTGCCCACCACCAAACCCCAGAGGGCTGCCTGGGCTGGCGACTCCCACTGGGTGTCCTGGGGAGTCAGGGGAGAGCTGGCGGAGGGGGCTGGGGGCTCACCTCCCGCAGGGGTATGATGAGGTGGCAGGCATCCTCCTCCTTGCTGGCGAAGCAGATGTAGTTGCTGGAGATGAACATCTGGCCAGGGATGTGCAGCTTGTTGAACGGGGTCCACAGGGTACAGCCTGTGTGGCCATCCAGGCGCTCGTCCCTGGGCAGCCGGAATGTGGCCCGGTAGCACTCGTTCTTGGCTCGGGCGTCCAGGTCTCTGGGGAAACATGGCGGGGGAGGGGTGTGGGAAGGGGAGAGTAGTCAGGGCCAGTGTGCCTGCAAGGGGGCTGCCATGTGGGATTGGGCTCTTTGGGGTCCTCCCCTGAGCAAGTCACGCCCAGAGTTCAATGTCAGAGTTCAACGGAACACACTTGGCAGATGGCCAGATACCACAAGACACATCTGTAAGACCAGTAGAGATCTGTCAGCAAACAGCACGCCCTGGAGCCCCAAGGGCTCTGGAGGACAGCCAGAGGCTTGACAGGGTTTGACAAGTCACCTGCTAGGTGCTGAGGGCAGACAGGGGCCCAGGGCCTAGAGGCACCCCATACTTGTCCCATGCCTCTGCCCTGAGGCTGCTGCTGCCACCATGGAAGACCCGGCCCCACAGGGACACCCAGACGAGCACCTCCTGAGCTCAAACCCGTGGTACTGCGGATGGACGCCAAGGCACGCCTGCCCGATGACCTTGAGAGGCGGCTGCCTGGCACCCTGCTCTTGGCCCACTTGGTGGCTCTTTCTTTGTAAGCATCTCTCCCCCCAGTGCCACGGGGGCTGCTGGCCGCCTGAGCAGGGCCTGGCGGGCATAGCCTGATGGACACTGTCAAGTCCTGGTCCTTGCTCGTTTCCTAAAAGCACCCTGTCACTGGCATAAGGAGAGTGACATCCTTGGATGGTGCCCTCCTCTAACTATGGGCAACAAGCTCTTTCTGGGCCCTCCCACCCAAGGGGGCTGCGCACCGCTTCAGAGCTGAGATGTTTCTGTGTGGTCGGGTGGGCCGGGGCAGCGCCTTCTCCTCCAGGAAGCCCTCGCTGTCCAGCAGCTGCCGCATGGCCAGGTTGGCCAGCTGCTCCATGAGCTTGAAGGTCTCACCAATGTTGAGGAACATAGAGAAGAAGAGCTCCTGGTCCCGCGTGTCCACACGGATGCTCTCGGGGAAGAGCAGAGTGGCATTCTTCTCCAGCCTCGTGACGTCCACCCACTGCACCACCAGGCTCACTGGACACCAGCAGGGACACAGGCTGGTGGGTCACATGGGCCAGAGAGTAGAACAGCTCCGGCGCCTGAAACCCACCAGGAGAACCGCACCCGAGGGCATCACGGACCATAGTGGGGCCCCTCCCTCTCCCCCATGCTTGAGCCTGGCTGTACTGGGACAGGGTGGGAGGTGGCCTACAAGGAGAGCCTGGGCCATAGGGGTCTCCTCTGGACCCCAGGCCAAACTAGCACCCCACCCTGAGAACATCCTGAGGAATATCTGCCTCACAAATGGCTGAGGGGTGACAAAGGGCACAGGGAGGTGAGCCAGAGAGGACCCTGCTCCGTGAGGAGGTGCCAGGTGGGAGGAGGGCAGGGGAAGGGTGTACGACAGGTGTGTGCACAGTGGGGCAAGGCCTCGCTGTGCTTGGAAGTGCTGAAGCCCTGGGAGCTCTTTCTGGGGGTGGCGTGGCTGCCCTGGGGACTCTGACTTGTGCCCCAAGGCCAGGGCTTTGCCCAGCAAGGCACTTCCACCACGTTCTGCCCCTTGGGGATGGTGGTGGACCTAGAATGTTCCGACTTCAAGGAGAGCAGAGAGCCCCTGGGAAGAACCCCATTGGTGGGTGCAGGTGGGCCAGGTGCCTGCCTGCCTCAGGTCGGGGCCTCCTTGCTGTGAACCACGGAAGTGCACTGAGTTTCGGGGAGACCCTCTGGGGAGCGGGGTGGTGTGCGGGCACAGAATATCAGGGGGGCGTGGGGGGGGGAGCCATTCAGGAGCTCCGGCGGTTGGGAAAGGCGGGGACGGCTCGGGGGGCAGGGGTCTGGGGGCCGCTCACCTTCCTTCCCCAGCAGGAAGGAGTAGAAGCACAGGTGGTTGACGCTCAGATAGAGCCAGCCCTGCCGGGGCACGCGGCCCTTCCAGTAGCTGCAGGAGTAGTAGTTGACCAGCTTCTCCCCCTCGGGCATCCCGAACTGCTTCCGCATCTTCAGCTCAGCCTCCTTGAACTTCCCAGGGTCCTCATCTCCCTGCGGCTGCAGGTTCTTATTCTCTTCTGCGATGATGCCCTGCAGGGGGACAAGGGGACTGATTCTGGCAGGCCCTGGCAGGGAGGCGGCGGGGGGGGCAGGTGCCTTGACCCAGGACTCCTGGACACTGGCCCCAGGGCCACAAGCTGGCAAGGCTGAGGCACGTGGTGGGACAGATGCCAGGCAGGTTCCCTCAACCCCTTGAGCTGATAATCCCTCCAGCATGGCTGACTGGAAGTAGGGACTTTTCAAATAAGCATTTATTTCTATGTAAACTTTCTGGAAAATTTAATAAATGTGGTAAAAAACACCGAGTACAACAGTGTATTCAGTAAGCATGGAGCCTCCCTCTTGCCCATTCTGCTGGTTCCCTTCAGACATGCGGGCACCAACGTTCCTTTGCGAAAACACATGGTTTTCTCTTTCCCTTTCTTTACCCAAATGGCATCCAGCTGCGGCAACGTTCTGTGACGTGCTTTTCTCATGAAAAGGATGCTCTGTATTTCTTTGACTTCTCCCCACTCCCTCAATATACCAGGGGCTCCTGCTTCTTGACCCCACCCCCAGACCAGCTGCAGGCCCCTCCCAGCTGAGGACATATCCATGCTGTGCTCCGCCAGCATCTTCACTGGTCTCAGGATGCCCAGACATATCACCCTGGGCCACAGAACCAGCCCCAAACCTCTTGAGGTAAAAGATGTTCTTAGCACCCTTGGCCCAAAACATACATGCAGATTTTCCAGAAGGATGAATCCTCAATAAATGAAGGTAATTCAAGGCCAGTGTTTGGGGCCTGGCCTACTGCTCCCACCAGGCAGTGCTGCTGCTCCTGGTGGCCTCTTGCCCCTCCATCCAGGGGCAGGGTGGATAGCCAGGGGCCTGGGTGAGGGCCAGAGGTTGCAAAGCGCAAGCCTTGTTACTAAGGCCCCACCTTTGTCTTCTGCTGCCCTCAGTTCCACCTGCTGGGAGGCTGGAGAAGCAGGCCCACCAGTGGCGTGCGGGTGGGCCTTCACCCACACCCTGCTGCATCAGTCACCTTCCTGGGTCTCAGTCGGAAGGCCCCTCTTCCCTTCTCCCCACAGCTGGGAGACCCGGAAGCAGGGTGTAGAGGGGCTGACCTCTCCGGCTCTGCCTTTCCCTCTGCAATCTCCTGGGGCCCCTCTTCCCAGTGCCTTGTCCTTTAGGAACAGTGTTGCAGGAGGAATGGTCCCTACCAATGGGAATGAGCTGGCCTGGCTCACAGGGCTGGGATTTGGTTTGTTGGCTGACTGAACGGGACTGTAGAAATTACTTGGTTGATTTTAAATGACTGAGTCCATTTCTTTAATAGTTTCAGGCATATTCAGCTTTCTTACTGCTTCCTGAGTCCCAGTTTCAGTTATATTACCTGGTAGGCCAAATAAGAGCTCCCCAGAGACATCCACAGCCCAAACCCCAGAGCCGGGGCACAGTTTACCTTATGTGGCAAAAAGGGCTCTTCGGATGTGCTAACGTATGGATTCTGACCCAGGGAGAGGGCCCTGGATCATTCAGGTGAGCCCAGTGTATCATCACCAGGGTCCTTGTCAAGACGAGACAGGAGGGTCAGAGCCGTGGAGGGAATGAGAGGACAGGAGTGGGGAGAGAGAGGGCGTGATCTAGGGTGCCACGCTGCTGGCATGCAGATGAGGGAAGGGGCTCAGAACTGAGGAAGACCGGCGGCCCTGTAAAAGGAACTGGCGGGGAAACAGGTCCTCCCCGCCCTGAGCCTCCAGAAGGAGCCCCAACTGCCCACACCTGGCGTTCAGCCGAGACCCGCTGAGTTCTGCTGACTTCCAGAACTCCCAGCTAACGGACCTGTGTGGGGCCATGAAGTGTATGGGAACTTGTGGCAAGCAGCGATGGAAATAAATGCATCCTATTGTGAGAAAGTATCCATGTTGTCTAAACTCTTGGACTTCCTGGCTCGAAGCTGTTCCTGGCATTTTTCTCTTTTCTAAAACTCTGCTTTTTTTATAGGTTCTCCTCCTAGTTCCCTCCCAACCCTGCTCGTTTAAGGCTTCCCGCTTTGGTCCTGCGTCCCATTTGCCACAGGTCTGCTTATGTCTTAGGTCATTTCCTGGACCTGTTGTCTTTCTGCACCATTCTCTCCTATGGAGTTAACTTCTGCCCTTTTCTAATTCCTTCGGATTTCCTCATTTCTGGGCTTAGACACGCTAACTTACTGAACTTACTAAGCTTGGGTCATGAAATTCCACCCTCTCTTCTCCTCCTAAGATTTAAGCCTTCGAATATCCCGCTGTGTCCTCCTTTTGCTGCAGCCTACAAATTTGGATATGCCGTGGCATTTTCAGGATCATTCAGTTCTAAATGTTTTCTAATGTGCATTTCTTCTTTAACCCATGCGTCATGGAGAAATTTTTTTTCCATTCTGTTGGTGACTTTGTTTGGGTCTGGCGTGCAAGAAGCATTCAATAATGTTGCTTTATTATTATTATTATTATTCTTGCCCAGCTTGCTCACTGGGAGAGGGGAGACTTGCCTCTGCTTTCCCTGCCTTTTCTCGTGGAGCTACAAAGGTGATATGGGTCCTGCTTGGAGCCTCAAAGTGCACAAGGAGGAGCCAAGGAGCTGGGCGCCATCTGCCTGCGTCTAGAAGGTTCCGGAATAATGAAGTCACGGGGACCCGCCCAAAGCAACCCTGCACGGCTAAACTGGGACCCAGTAAGAGCCCTCCAAGAAACCTAATCTAAGGCAAAATCACAGGACAGAAAGACGATGACGCACAGGCCGGTGCGCTCAGGTAGAGGCTCGTTACCACGTGACGAGAAGTTGAAGCATCCCTGTAGGTTTGACACATGGCTCCAGTTTTCACAGCTGTAACACACTCCACACAGTGTACCGAATGTGACTGAACTGGATGAGCCAGGTGCAGGACTCGGTAGGAAGTGCTCGATAAATGCCAAGCCAGCAAGCTGCTCAGCTCTGGCTCTGCGAAACGGACTTTGGCCACTTCCCCTCCCTGCCTCAGCCTGGAGGTACTGTTTCTGTGCCGGGGCTGTAGGGAGCATCCTGGGACCCATGTGTCACCCTGCACGTGTGCCTATGCCGTGGGACCAACACCAGGCAAGGGACAGGCTGCATCAGAGGCACACGCAGTTGTAAGTTGCGTGAATTTCCTAAGTGAAACGTACCTCCGGCTAGCCTGGTACTTCCAGCATTTCCCTGTTCTGTGAGCCATGGGATTCACAGCTGTGACCATCAGTGGTGCGTGCCCCCCTGCTTGCTCTAAGATCCTCTGCAGGGGACAGGAAGTCGTGGCTAAGTGCGGGCCGACCCTGGGCCCGCCCTGAGAGGGGAGGCCCTGCCTGGCAATGAGTTCAATCAAACGCCCCTTTCCGGAGCAGAATGGGAGCACATGGTTGCCTTCGCTGCTGTTAAAGGGAGATGAGGAACACACCACACTGTCTGATGAGTAAATGATATGACACAGGCCAACACTGCCTGCCCTGAGCCACGCATGGGAACCAGAAGTGGAAAAGGTGGACCTTACATGGATCTTGCCCTTGACGAAGGTGGTGATGTCTTCCTCATTGTCGAAGATGGACAGCGTCTGGAGTAAGTTATTTTCCAGCCATTCCCAGTGCTTGGTGATCTCCTTGCGGGAAGAACCTGGGGGAGATTTAGTGAAGTAAAGAAGAAAATCATTACACTCACCAGGCCTTAAACATAAGTTCGGAGGCTAACACAGATGACCTAATTTGCTCTACCCAAGAGACTACAATCTCGAGGCTGCTTTCTCTTTTCCTTTCTCCAGTGTTCTGTATGGGTACACGACAGTAGTCATGAATGGTCCCGGTAAACCTGAAAATAACTCAGGCAGAATGGCCGTCATGCGCAAGGTCAGGCCTGCACCTCCTCTAACACCACAGAAGAGTGGCCACTCTTCCCCAAACGCCCTTCCAGAGGCAGTCTGCAGGTCTGCGGGTCTGCTGGGCTGTCACGATTTTCCTTCGGGATAAAGGATTTCCTGTGGTCTCTGGTATGCAGGGGATTAACCAGACACAGACTTGGTGTAAGGGACTGCAGTTCTCCAGACAGTTCGTCTTGTAGGACTCCGGCCCCCTGGCCGGCTGGTCTCCTGCTGCGCATGCTAGAGGCTTTCACCCCCTCTCTGAAGCCAGATGCAGCCACCCAGGTCTTCGCCTGCAGCCTCTCCTCCCCATCCCTGCTCACATCCCAGCCCTGCTCCTGCCTCCTCCAGGAAGCCCTGTCTGACCCCGTCAGCTTCTGGCTGGGTCCCTGTATCTGTCCTGCCTCAGGGGTGGTCCTGTGCTCCTCAGGGAGGGGACCTGCAGGGCACAGCAAGTCCACTGGTAATGGAAAAACTCAGAAGGCAGTTCACCACCACTCCCAAAGGGTGGGGTGGCTGTTTTCTCTGCCCCCACTCCCAGAACTGGGAAAAGGGCCCACCGGGAGGAGAAGCAAAGGGATGAGGGAAGCCTCTGCCTGGCCTGACTTCCCCTGCCTCTCTGGGGTTTTGCTTGTGCCTGGCAGGGGCCTTACACTCAAGAGCTGTTTTCTGAAGGAGTGAACACAAGAAGAAGGGGGAGGGCCCTGACTCCTCCCAGCTGACCCGGGATGGGACAGTCTATGGACTGAGAGTGCCAAGAAGGCCCAGCTGATCCCCTGTGACCTATGTCTACATCGAGGGAGCCCAAGCAAAGACACAAGATCAACACGGCTGCGGACCACAGACATTTTTGCTAGGCTGCCTGATTCTCTGGTAGCCCGTCCTTCCCTACCTAGCAACACTCTTCTACCTCCTGGAGACTCCTGAGCCCACCCTGGCCAGGTTGAGTTGGTCCCCACCATCTCCTCTGTCCAGGGCGCTTGCTCATTGCTCTGGCACATGTCACAGCCCAGCTGTGTCTTGGTAAGGGGTGACTGTTTCTTTACCTTTACCCAAGGCGCTCACTACTCTATAACCATTCTGAGTTAGGGCTTTCTCCCTCCCCTGTGGGCCAGCATGAGGCTGCCTCTGTGAAGGCGATTAAAACCCAGGATCATAGGACTTACAGCGAGCCACAACACACAATCAACGGGACCCCGGCAAGCCCCTTCAATCATCCATAAATGACCTTTCCCCCCATTTTTCTTTGGGCTTCTCATGTGGCCTCCTTTCCCTGGTGTACAGAGGCCAAGGAGCTGCTAAGAGAAGGGATTTCCCTCTTTTTCTGCCAAGATCCTACATTTGAATTTGGAAGTTAAATCTGCAAGCAATGCAACTCAAGCGTGTCATTCTCTTTTACACTCGCGTTCCTGGCAACCTCAAACAGAAGAAATCTTGTCCACACTACCCATCTGGATCTGTGTGCATTTTTATTATAAATATTTACATGTGTGCATTTAAAAGAATTATTAGTTAGCAGTAACTCAGTCTTCATTTAGCACTAAGTAAACACAAACTATGCCATCTCTATGTGTTAGGTTCAGAGACTATAAAGAATGTAACTGCTAATTATTATGAAGTGCTATTTTGGCTTTCAGACCTTTTCGTGAAGTCTCTTGTTTACTTCTTAGAGAATCTTGGAGACAGTACCATTATTTTCATTTCACAGGAAGAAACTGAGGCACAGAGAGGTTAAGTAAGTGGCCCAGTGTCACAGAGCCGGGAAGTAAGCAAAGCACGATCCTAACCGAGGCTGCCTACCCTCGCCCTCAGAGAGCTGCGAGTCGAGTGGGAGAGCCCATGAGCCTGCAGTGTATGAGATGCTGGTAAAGACACGGTGAGTCCATGGGAGCAAGAAGGAAAGATGGATGTCTGGGTCTGGGGAATCTGGTTTTCCATAGGAGCTGACACCCGGGCGGGGTCTCAACAGAGTGGTAGGTTAGGTGGATGTGGGGGGGGGGACACCAGGCACAGGGACCAGGACAGGTGTGGCTGGGAACTTTGGGTCCTGTGATTGTCTTTCTGGTCTGGCTGCAGGCCAGGTGTGAACTGAAGGGAGGACAGGAATGGAGGTGGGCTGACCCTGAAAGGCCTTCAGGGGCAGGCTAAGGAGTCGGGATTCACTGGGCAGGTGTAGGCATGACCAGACCTGGTTTGGCAGAGCTGGAGGGGAGGGGCGTGCCCAGTAGAGGTCAGGGCAGGGCAGGGAGGCCTGATAGAAGCCACAGCAGCTGGGAGCGTGTGGCCTGAGGCTAAAGACTAAGGCTCTCCAGCGTGGCCTCCCACCTCCCTCACTGCCTCTAGATCTGTTCCCTGAGAAAGAACATCAAGGAGACAGAGGAAAATCTCGAGGGCCCATTTTAGACTCACATCTCTCGCTCTAGCCCAGGTACACACCAATCTCCCTGGGCCCCACCCCATGGAAGCCCCCTCTCCTGCAGGCTCTGGAACCAAGAGCACCGGGGTCCTGCCATGCCCCACTTGGCCCTGGGCAAACCCAGACTTGGATTCATACACAGGGGAAAGGGCACCTCCATTCAGAAACAACCCCCCCACCCCCACCACGGAGGAGGCTGACTTCCAAAGCCAGGATCCTAGCTGTGGATGTTCTTGTCACCTTTCTCAGGCCTCCTAACCCCCTCGGGGCCACTGCTTCCTCATCTTCAAAATAGAAAAAAAAACCCAAACCCCAAAACCCCCCCAAAGTTCCACCTTCTGGAGTTCTTGGGAGATTTGCTAAGTGCCTGGCCTGCAGGAAGTGCTGAGTGTATTCATGAATGTGTCCAAGTGACATCAGCAAGGCCAGTGCGGGCTGACAGGGACCTCTTCCCAGACCCGGGGAGGGTGGTGTGTGTCTCTGCCCGGGAGGACAGCCACTGCTGACTGTCATTGGCAGCAGCTGCATTCCATCACGTCTCCCGGAACATGGAACAGGCCAGGACGGATCCCAGGAGAGCTGCGGGGAGGGCTATGCTCCTGAAAACCTGGGGTCACACAACGTCTCCATCAACCGATCAGTCAACGACTATGTTTCACGCAGCCTTCTCTTTAAAGGCGCCTTATTTCATATATATTAATTCCCTCCCATCGCACTTGAGGCCAGTGGTACCGGCTGTAACTCAGGCCTGAACGGAGCCCCCCAAACACACATCCTCTCTCCATGAGGCCCATTACCAAGTTTGTGCTGAGGGACACAACTGGCACCTTGGCACCCCACTCGGGGCCACTGGCAACAGCAAAACCACTCACAAAACCTACAAAATGCCCAAAGTATGGCCCAAAGACCGCAGAAAGGACCCCTGTTTTATAGTCTGACAACTGCCAGAAGGCAGAAGGATGTATTGTCCCCCTTGGGCTGGGAACCCGAGTGTCGGGCGACTCAAGATGCTCACTGCACATTTCTATGACTGTCCACAGGGTGCCCATGACCATCTGAGCTGTCTTCCTTCAGGATGCCGGCCTGGCCATGTGGGCTGAAGGAAAGGCAGCACTGGGTTCTCCAGAGGCAACATCCAGCCCAGGAATGCAGGCTGTGTCCCCTTCTTCCCGGGGTCCCCCACTCGTCCACAGCAGGCTCTACCCAGCACCTACCACATGCCACTGTCCAGTAGACCTGCGAGTCCTGGGTCTGGTGCAGGATTCGGTAAGGGGCCACGCGGGCACTGGAGTCCAACACCACGTCCAGGGTGCCCACAAGAAGACCTGGGGGCAGGGCAGGGCAGAGAGAAGAGAGTGAGGGAGGGCCACGCTCACAGCTGAGCCCTGGAGGCTGCCCAAAACGATGGCACCGCCCTTGACGCCCCGGCCCAGACGGAAACACAGCTGGCACCCCCCTCATCCACCAAAGGACTTCTTTTTCCTCTAAGGCCTATGGAAAAATCCCCTCCCACTTCTTCCTGGCAGCTTCTGCTCACTCCCTGGACTCACAAACATTTGGAGGCAGGGGCTGAGGCAGGTTTTAGGGGGCCTTCTTTTAAACCATTCTGGAAGGCCCTTTTTAGGAAAAATTAGGTTGTTCTTTAATTTTTAAATTTATTTTAATTTTTTTTCAAAAATTTTTTCAAAATTCTCCAAGATGAGAAAGTACAACCATCGCAAATTAAAGACAAAAACAACACCATGGATATCACAAAATCCAGACAAAGAGTACAGTGTGTTTTATTAACTGCCAGCACATCTCTTAAGGTACATTTCCCCAACATTTTTGACCATGTACTCTGCCAGCTTTTTTAAAAAAAGTAAGACGATGATTTTATAATATCATTTTCCGTTATCAACAGGAAGATAATGTAGTTTTTCCTCCGCCAAGTAATCACAAATTTTTATTCTGGGAAGTGTTAAGGAAGTTCCTTGTGGCTTCAGAAGTCATGACTGAAGAGGACACAGCAATTTTTAGAACTGTCCAATTTGGGAAAACACTTATCCAGTGTTTACCACCTCTGAAGCATTTTAGGGCATTTCAGATTTCCTTCTCCTCACGTACAGCCTTTGTCAATGCCACCATCTCCCCAACAAATCAGAGGAGATGTCTGCCTTTTACCGCTGTGTTTGAGTCTCTCCTCTTCGTTAAGTGAATTATCAAGCTCTCTGAAAATCTGTTCACTGTTCCTATTTGGAATTTATGTTTTCCTCTTTGATGAAGTGCTGCTTTTGGTATGCTCTGGAAATAGTCTGTTACCATTTTCCTGTTGATGTCAGAATAATTTTTACTGCTTGTATTAACTTGAATCTAACACTTTCATTTCATATTCCATTTTTAATTATTTTTTTCCCTCCCCAGTCTTGAACAAATAAAATTACTGAATACAAAAGAAGGTACCCATCACATACACCCAAGTCAGGAGCCTGTAATCTCGCCTGTTTTAAAATGTCTCTCTACATAGCCATTAAAGTGGCATATATTCAAGCTTTATCAGCATGTGGAATAAACTTTTCTTCCTGGTTCCTGTTGGGGTTTCTCTTCTGGTCTTGGAAACTTTATTTTAATGCTTATTCTGTTGACATATCCATGTTTCGAGACCTGAAAGCTTTTTCGTAGGCGGGCCATCTCATCATACTCAGACTCTTCCTCCTTCTTCTTCTTCCCTTTTTTTTTTAAAGATTTTTAAAAAATTTTTATTTATTTGACAGACAGAGACCACAAGTAGACACAGAGGCAGGCAGAGAGAGAGGGGGAAGCAGGCTCTTTGCTGAGCAGAAAGCCTGACACAGGGCTCGATCCCAGAACCCTGGGATCATGACCTGAGCTGAAGGCAGAGGCTTAATCCACTGAGCCACCCAGGCGCCCCATCCCTTTTTTTTTTTTTTTTTTAAGATTTTATTTATTTATTTGACAGAGAGAGAGCACAAGCAGGGGAAGCAGCAGGCAGAGGGAGAAGCAGGCTCCCCACTGAGCAAGGAGCCTGATGTGAGGCTCGATCCCAGGACCCCAGGATCACCACCTGAGCCAAAGGCAGATGCTTAGCTGACTGAGCCACCCAGGCCCCTCTTATACTCAGACTCTTCACTGAAGGATCCAGGCTTGCATCTGTTTTTAAAAGCCATCCTGAACAAAACCACATCACTAACTGTTCCTCCCTTGGGGAGATGGGGTTCAGGAGGCCATGATGCCTATGATGGCACAGGGAAGGCCAGGCAGAGGCCCAGGCAGGACTCACCAAACCTAATTGGAATGGGAAGTTGAAGGAGTGGTTCCTGGAGTGGGGTACGGGAGGCCTGGGCTCCATCCCGGCGGACACAGAGAGATGCGTGAGGTGGGAAGGGCCTTCTGTGCACAGAGGGTCCCAGCCACCCTCTGAGATGATCCTCAGAAGCACAGAAAACTGAACAAGCCGGTGGAAGTGCACTGACCAGACTGGACACACTGGTACACTGGTGCAACGTACCAGAAGGTTCTGGGCCCTATGCCTCATCTTCCTGCTCTGGCTTGCAGTAGCTTCTGAGGCTGACCACTGTTCAGACTGTCCAGAGGGGCTGCTGTCTCACCTCCGCTGAGCTGTGAGTCCAGGATGCAGGTCCAGCGCTGGCTCTTGGGATTCCTGAGGCTGTGGGGAGGCAGCCCCACGCAGTGAAGGGAACAGTTTTCTTAAGAAAGGGACAGTGTCTTCCACATTAGGAGGTGTGGCTCTAGAGAGGGTGGCAGAGGGCGTCCATGGGAAACTTCTGCCTGCATCTGGCAGGACTGTATTTGCTGCTAATGTTTCAAATCAGGATGTTTCACAGAAATTGTTGTTGGTAACTTGTAAGATGCGCCTGCAGTCTTGCATGGCCACAGTGGGCCACTGATTGGTCTGGCCCCCAGTCTGCCCCAGCTCAGTGTGGGGTGTGTGTGTGTGTGTGTGTGTGTGGCCACAACGGGCTTGGAGCATGAGGGACCTCAGACCACACCTGCAGAGGGCACACCCCATGGGCCTTCCCTGGATCCCAGGTGTCACACTTCATAAGGTGCCTGTCCACCGTTACCGGTACTCCCAGGTGGAGAAAAGGGCACCCTGGCTGGCTCACCAGAGCAGCCGACTCTGGTAATTAGGCACGGCCTCCGTCTGCCGCTCCGGGTCACCAAGAAGCAGGAAAGGTGGGCGAGGAGAGACCGACGGAAAGGATGGGGGCTGAGGCCAGCAGCAGCTCGGGGGGACCTCTGATCTCGCTCAAAGGGCAATTTTGGGGGGAAGGTAAGAGGCAAAAGAGAATGTGTGCTTCTGTCACTTGGCTGCTCAGAGGCACTTGGGGAAACTGAGGCAGACAACGAAGCCCGAGGAGGCGTCGCCGCCTTTCATCCGTGAATCCCACTCCAGGAGGCTGCACGCGCCTGGGCTAAACCCCGGGGAGCTCACGGGCAGAGGCCGCTGCCAGCCTTCCCCTGAGCGTCCTGGGTCGGCCGAAGTCACCCACCCCCCTCCCAACGACGGCACCTTCGCCTTCCCCCGGTCCTAGGCCCGCGCCCCCGCCTCCTGGCCGCGGCCCCGTCCCCCCCCGCCTCGCAGACACCCCCTCGGCCCTCCCCGCCTGCGCCCCGCGCCGGGCCCGGCCCCCCGCCGCCGCCGGCGCGCCCTCCCCGCCCGGCCCGCCGCCACAGGCCCGACCGCCGCGCGCCCCTCACCCGTGAGGCCGCCACCCTTGCCGTGGCCGCGGCGCCGCTGCAGCACGAAGAAGGGGTTGGCCCGCTCCGTCACCCACAGCGCGTTGGCCACCAGCACCTCCTCCGGGCCCAGCCACATCGTGGGGACGCTCGCACCGGGCCGAGGCCGGCCAGGCGGAAGCGCCGCCGCCGCCGCCGGAGCCGCCGCCGCGGGAGCCAAGCAGGCGGGGCGGGGCGGAGCGGGCGGGCCGAGCGGGCGGCGCCCCCTGGCGGGCACGCGGACCAACACACGCGGGCTCCCGGCCCCCCGGGCGCGCGCACCTCCCGGGGCCCCGCCCGCCCCTCCCCCTCCCGCCCCGTCTCCGGCCTCCGGTCACTGGCCGGCGTGGCCCGGCCGTGTCCACCGCCCTCTCGCCCAGGTCCGGCCGCTGCAGACTCATCTAGGAGCGACGGGCCAGCCCCGGGGACACGGGCCAGAATGGGCGAGTGCCCAGGCCAGAGGAACGAGTCGTGCAGAGAGCCGGGCCCCCGGCGTTTTGTGAAAATCAGTCCAGGGTCTTGTGGGGACCGAGGAAATGTAAAGAAATAGCCTTTGCAAAAACACTTTCGGCTGATTGTGCTGTGCACCCCAGGACGTGTTGACTTTGCAAAGGGCTGCTGGAGACGGGTGGAGAAGATTGTCGTCATTCTCAGAATTCTGACACTTGGGCGGGAGACTAGGAGAACCGCCTGGAGCGCCGAAGCTGGCAGGATCCTCAGAAATCCGTGCAGTCCACTCATCTGACAGATGGGGACACTGGGGATGGTTGGTGTAGGGTTCGGGGTTTTTTTGCATAGGCAAGGGTAGCATCCCCCGCACCCTCTCCCCCCCCCCCGCCCCCGTGGGGGATGTGGGTCTCTGTTCTCCCAGCGCTGGCTTGTAGGGGAAAACCCCCAACACTGACCCTTTTGAGGGGAAGAAGGAGCTGTGAACTCCCTCTGGGGCAATCCAGAATGTCCACGGGCCAGTTGGGTGGCAGGATCAGGCTTCTGGCCTGAGCCTGCCAGGACCCCGCAGGAGGGCAGAGGGAAAGGGGCACTTTGGGGTCATCCCGGGAGTTTAAGCCGGTTGCCCATTGGGTTTCTGTCACCGGCATTCAAGAATTCAATATGATAGATGGAGGCAAAGTAGGCAGTTTCATGGTGGACAGCCAGAGTAATCAAAAGTCCTCTGAAATAATTGCTTGAGACTGAATTGAGATTTTTCCTAAGACCTTGGAAGCTTACATTGATAGTGCGCTCTCTGGGGAGTAATCTACCCTCAGGAATTTGGAGTACTTATTAACACCCTGGGAGGTGACAAATGGTTATTTTGTTCTTTCTCAGGCTTGAGCATGCATCAGAATCAAATGCAAGGCTGGTTAAAACACAAGTGGTTGGGCCCCACCTCAGAGTGTTTGCATTTCTAGCAAGTTCCTACCTAGGTGATGACTTGGAGACCACCTTTTGATAATTATGCTTTATAAGAAGGAAAGGAACAAACATTTATTGAGCACTTAGGCTGTGCTAAGCCTACTTCATTTTTTCCTTCTTCTAAAATATAATTTATGTTACATAAAATTCATCCTTTTAAAGTGCACAATTCAGTATTAGTATATTCACAGAGTTGTGCAATCATTACCACTAATTCCATCACTCCAAAAAGAAACCTCTTAGGGACGCCTAGGTGGTTCAGTCAGTTAAGCTGCTGCCTTCAGCTCAGGTCATGATCCTAGAGTCCTGGGATCAAGTCCCGCATGGGGCTCCTTGCTCGGCAGGGAGCCTGATTCTCCCTCTGCCTGCTCTGCCTGCAGCTCCTCCTGCTTGTGCTCTCCCTCCCTCCCTCTCTCTCTGGCAAATAAATAAATAAATAAAATCTTAAAGAAAAAGAAATGTCTTACCTATTAGTAATCACTCTCCATTCCCCAACTCCCTCCACCCCTGGCAACCATGAATCTCTTTCTGTCCCTCTGGATTTGCCCACTCTGGACATGTCCTAAACATGAAATCATACATACTATGTGGCCTTTGTGTCTGGCTTCTTCCACTTACTGGAATGTGTTCAAGGTTCATGTTGTAGCAGTTATCAGTCCTCATTCCTTTTTAATAGCAGGTATCAGTCCTCATTCCTTTTTAAGGCTGAATAATATTCCATTGTAGAAACACACCCCATTGTGTTGCTCTATTAATCAGTTGGACATTCGTGTTGTTTCCCCTTTTTGGCAATTATGAACAATGCTTTTGTGTCAACATGTTTTCAGTTCTCTTGGCTATGTTTCTAGGAGGGGAACTTCTGGGTCCTGTGGTAAAGCTGTGTAACTTTTTTTCCTTTTAACTAGGTTCCATGCCCGGTTTGGAGCCCAACATGGGGCTTGAACTCACAGCCCTGAACTGAGATCAAGAGTCAGATGCTTAACCAACTGAGCCACCCAGGCACCCCTATGTTTAACTTTTTGAGAAATCACCAAATTGTTCTCCAAAGCAGCTGCACCATTGCACATTCCCACCACTGATGGGTGAGGGTTGCAGTTTCTCCGTATCTCCATTTGTTATTGCCTATCTTTTTTTTTAATATATCCACCTTAGTGGCTATGAAGTAGTATCTTATGTGGTTTAGATCTGCCTTTCCGTAATGACTTATGATGTTGGGTATCTTTTCATGTGCTTGATGGTCATTTGTACATCTTCAATAGAGAAATGTCTATTCCTATGCTTTGCCCATTTTTCAGTTGGGTTGCCTTTTTATTGTTGAATTATAAGATTTATTTATAATTCTATTTTTTAAAAAGATTTTCTTTATTTATTTGACAGAGAGCACAAGTGGGGTAAGGAGCAGAGGGAGAAGCAGACTCTTTGCCGAGCAGGGAACCCAACGTGGGGCAGGATCCTGGGACTCCAGGATCATGACCTAAGCTAAAGACAGACACCTAAATGACTGAGCCTCCCAGGTGCCCCATATATATTCTAAATACTAGACTGTTACTGGAGAAGTGATATTAAGCCTACTTCTTACATTTCTTAAAGTCTAATCTCCATATGTTAACACTATGAGGTATTTTATGATCCCTACATGAGAGATGATACAACTGAAATCCAGGCAGAAGAAATTACCTGCCGAGTTCATACTAGGGAGTGGCAGAGGTGGTAGTGATGTCCAGACCTTTTTGGGTACCAGCTCTTTTCTACACATGTTGGACATTTGCTGCTTTTGTCCCAGCATCCACTTCTTCGTGTGCAGCATCGTGATTTTGTTGAGGAAACCCCACCTTTAGAACTCTCAGCTCCCATCTTTCAGGGAAGGCCACATTCACTCTATGGCTGCAGAAGTGAAGCACATGCTGGCCTCGGCCACTGGCACACATCAACTCTGTGACCACAGTGGCTGGTTCAGCGAGAGGGCCACAGGCCTCCAACCAAGCCAGTCAGGCTCAAGGAGATGCCCATTCCGGTCTGGGTTACCTCCTGGGGAAGAAGCCCAGCTCCCATTCTGATGGGGCTACCACCACCCTACGCCCGAGCCTGGAGCCTCCCTGGGGAGAGCTAGCAAGTGTGTCCTGGTGTCCGTGTTTGAGGGCCAACCCGTGCCCCAAGGGACGTGAGGACAGCCCTGGCATTTTAGCTTTTGGGAGCCACTAAGGTCCCCTTTCGCTCAAGCCAGTTTGGGTGGGGTTTCTGTCACTTGCAACCAAAGGGGTCCTCGCGGATACAGATTACCATATGGCCAAAGCAGCTTTGTCAATAGGTTTTTATTGGAAGGGTTATATTAGCAAATCCCCACACATACAGGTATACACTATCAGCATGTAGGTATAGACCATACCATTTCACTATTTAATTATACGTACATTAACCATATGGACCTAGGCATTGTGCTGCCTAGGACATTTCAAAGGGCTTATAAGATCTGCTTGCCAAGAAATCAGCTTACATTCTATTTGCAGGTATCTGTGTTCTAGACAAGGTAACCCCCCTTCAGTGAGCCCCCAAACTAAGCAAGTGATCGATTTTGCTTTTTTGGCTATTTGATGTGTGTTCTTTCTGGCACAAGCTATCCACTGATGAATTAAAATTCAAATGCATAGTATCCCTTTCATCCCTCAAGGTAGAAGGGAAGTCATTTGCCACATTTAAGTATATCCCAAGCCTCCCCACCCCCAAAATACCTGTGCTACGGTTAGAAAAATAGTTCTGTATGCCATCCTCTGAGATGTTGTGCATAGTTAGCAGGAACTCAGAATGAGAGGAGTTCTGTGAATGACCCAAATGTGAAAGGGGTAACTTGAATATTTTAGATGAGTACAAAAGCTGCTGAGGGTCGAAAACAATTGTGACGTGTGTAGCCTACGGCAGTTTGGACCAACTCCTGCTCTTGTACAGGAACAGGACTATTCTAGTAGGTGAGGGCTGTTCCCCATACCCCAAACAGCATTTCTTAGCTTGGGGTCTTTTTTCTGTTTCTGTGATTGCACCGGTCAGGTTTCTTTAGACAGACTCATGGCCACCTGCAAGTGGACCTTGCTTCTCATTCTCAGTTTTAGAGTTAGCTTTCCATTCTGACCCCAACACCAGCCAAGGGCGCCCCTCCTCCAGCTGGGTCAGCTGACCAGGGAGACGAAGGACACAGCGCCCTCTCCAGGACGGTATGTGTCATTACAGGTGGGGCACCCAGTAAAGGTGCTAAGACCCTGACACTGGCCACAGCTAGTGACTTGGTCCACACAGCATGCTGGCAGTCAGTAGGCAGTTAACCTGCTTAGGAACAGCGTACTTGAGTGAAGGGAAAGAAATGGCCTGGGTGTTAAGAATCTACCTATCCCCCATCCCCACCTTTTGTTTTTACAAACACCTCGCTCAGTACCTACCGGTCACTAGAATAGTCCTTTAATATCGCGCAGTGTGAATACCCTTGGATTTAATTGTGGATGAAGGATAAGTCTGAAAACAAATTAGAAATCAGTTTGTGTTGGGTTAAATTTGTAAAAATATAGCTCAGAACAATCATCTGTAGCTTTTGACAGTTGCCAGTAGGTCTAAAGAGAGCTGGAGAGAGAGAGGGTGACAGTCCGCCTAGGGGATAGGTTGCTGATGAAGGCCAGCTGGGCTTGTCAGATGACTGACTGACATGACATGCGTCTTCCCTGCATGCCTGCTCACCCAAGTGGATGACGGTGGACTGGTGGGAAATGAGCCTGGTTTCCAGCCAGCACTCCACTGGGTGGGGGTCCCTTGAAGTTGTGTCCCAGGGGATTAAGGATCCACGGCAGCTGAGAAAAGGCTAATGACACCCTCCATCTCTCGGCTTTTCCACTCAAGGACAATGCGTGTGGTTTATAAAGGCGCTTACCCTGATTTTGATGATTACCCTTGCCTTGTGCACTGGGGTCTCTGGAAGCTGCCTTTGGCCCCCCAGCAACACTCCCCAGGCCTGCTGTTCCAGAGAAAGTCATTCCTTTCAGGATGCCAAGCCGGGTTAGCGCCACCTCGAACCTCTGTCTTTTGTGGTATATGCATGTAGAAAATTCTAAGGGAGGGACTACAAAAGCCCAGGACGGAGGCCTGCATGATTCCAGCAGCACTGAATCCTTCTGAAAGTTTAATACTCAAGTATGCATGAAAGTCCAAATAAAAAAAAAATTTCTTTTTTTTTCTTGTTTTTTGTTTGTCCTGAAGTATCTTCCTTCTTCCCCAAGTCAGAGTGAAGAAAACAACAAATGGCTTCAGCTAGAGTGAACGGCAAGAGGGAAAACCCCAGATAAGTCCCAGGTCATGGACTGGGGGCCCCCACAGGGTCGCATTAGACCATGAGAGACCAAGAGAGTCAAGTCTTGGGGAGATACATGTCATCCTTTGGGCAGCTGAGGTCCCCGGCACCCTCTTACCCTCCACAGTCACAGGAGGCCGGTGGGACGCCGCTCTGGGGAACGCAGGTGACTGCATTCCATGTCTGCTGGGGGCCCACCAGACTCTCTTCTTCAAGGCTCAGTTTGTTGAGATCTTTCAGGACACTCCTAAGAAAGACCACACACTCCTTAACCCGATTGGCACCCCAGAGGAGCCCCATGGCCACAAGGGGGCTGGGAGCCACAGAGTGGGGTAAAGGGGCTCAGCAGCTAGGGGAGAAAACTTTCTCCTTCTGCTATGCCAGGCTCTTCCTGCTGTTTTGCTGGACAGTAAGAAAAGCACAGGTCCATGTACCCAATACAGGCACCTCCCCTCTGGAAGGGAAGTTTTCCAGTCCTGCTAAAATATCCGTGGATGTTATGTGAACATATACACTCATTTTCTCCTTTTCCCAGTGGGCTTTGGAATGATTTACTGACAAGGTCACAAGAAAGGGCACAACTGCTCTTAGCAGGGAGGACACTACTTTTAAGCTGAGGGTGTCACAGTGGTCCTCCTATGGTAATGATCCCTTACTCGGGTGTGGAGTTGGGAGTGAACGCTCTGTTGAAGCACTCCAAACTCTGATTCTAGGAGTGAGTGAGGGCCAGTCCCTCTGCCTGTGGCACTGTGGTCAGGTCAACACCTCCTTTCTTGAAGAGGGAAGTGACACTCAGTGGTTTTTCTAAATTGGTCGCTGTTCAGGAGCTCGTTCTGTTCATACCTTAAATGTCAGGGTCCCCAGGGCATTTTCCCAAGCCTGGCTCTCATGGCACCGGGCAATGTTAACCCCTCACTGGCCTCCACCATCATTGGAAATTAAGGGAACACCAGGCCCAGTCAGGGGACCCTAACTCCTGTGAGCAAGTGTGTGTGTGTGTGTGTGTGTGTGTGTGTGTGCGTGTGCCTTGTGTACACATCTGTGTGTGAGTG
>PISX010017336.1:0-43666 GCA_004024625.1 Mellivora capensis | reverse complement strand
GCTGTTTTATAGATTTCCACTGAAGAAATAACACAAATTCTTTATCCATTATACTGCTGTATGGACATTTAGGTTGCCTTCTGTGTGGGATCTTAGAGAGGGTGCTGCTATATACATTCTTGTACATGTCTCCTGGTGGGCTTGGGCAAAAATTTCTCTACATAAAGTTATCTAAGATGGGGTGTCTGAGATGCGAGTGGAAACGATAAGCATAGAAACGGGCAATTACATGAATCTAAACAAACTCTAACTATATAAAACAACATAATAATGTCTTGCGAGCTAAAACGTAAACAAGGAGGGCCACCAGCGTGTCTCAGTCAGTTAAACACCGGACCCTGGATCTCAGCTCAGGTCTGGATCTCAGGGTCATGAGCTCATGTCTATCACTGGGCTCCATGCTCTACATGGAGCTTACTTAAGAACAAAACAAAACAAAACAGGGATAAATATACCAAAACAGTAACGATTGTCTGACAAGGATATTTGAAGACAGAATTGTTGATATATACTGACTATAGTATATAGTCACAAGCAGTGGATAGTCAATTGAGATATTTTATCACAAGCAAAGCAGATTCAAATGAACGATTAAACCTAAATTTTCCTTTTAATGTTTGGGAGGATGATACATATATGTTTAATTTTTGACTTTGACATGTTAACTATGCATAATACATTTCTAAGTTAGTCACAAAAAGAAGAGAAATCAGTAAAGATGAGAAAGAAAATAAAGACCACGGGGGGGGGAAAATACTCAATTCATTTAAAAAATAAAAGGCAGGAAGAAAGAAAAAGAAAGGGTAAGACACCTAGAAAGCACACAAATAAGGGAACACAAATGGTTCTAATAAAAGAAATAAACTGGGTCTATTTAAAGAAAAATATTGTCACAATAATTTGTGTTTTGTTTTGAGAGAAAGGACAAGAGCAGGAGCTGCCGGGGTTGGCGGTGGCGGGGGTAGGGGGGGTGGGACAGGGAGAGGCAGAGGGAAAGGGAAAGAATCTTTAAGCAGACTCTGGGCTGAACACAGAGCCCAACGGGGACTTTAATCTCAAGACCCTGGGATCATGACCTGAGCCGAAACCAAGAGCTAGATGCTTAACTGACTGAGCCGCACAGGTGCCCCTCTTTAACTGATTTTTTTTTAATCAAATAGCCTCTCTGATGAGAAGGTACCTCCACAGAAGTGCAAAGTCCTCCTCACACAAGGCTCTTTGGAACTGAGGGGTGACCCTGCATGGGCTAGTTCCTTCAGGCTGTGGGTTCAAGGCTCCAGGGACAGTTTGTATTAATGCTATATTGAGTTCTTGAAATAAATTGTGAGCTTTCCCTGTTTGTTCCTGGACTGAAATAGTTTCAGCACCGCTGGATTTACTTTTTCTTTATATGTTAGTCCCATCTCAGCTCTCAAGCCATCTGATGTGATTTATAAAGTTTGCTCATAGATGTATTCAAGAAAAACCAGGCCCCAAAGAATGAAGGTGGATGTTTAAATGGAAGTTGGAGATAAGCAGATGGGCTGTTCGACACCTCCGGGTTATGAGAAAGGGAAGAATCACGTATGGATCAAAGCCTTTCAGTCTGAGCACCTGCGGCAATGATTTGTCACCATCTGAGATGAAGACAACTGGTGAGAACACAGGACAGAACCCTCCCGGATATGGAAAAGTAGCCAGGCCATCTGATATAAACACTTACAGCTCATGAAAAACGTTTATATAAAGTCTTAGGTGAAGAATTTCAGAATAATGAAAAAGCCAGTACTCTGAAAATGCAGAAGATCATCCCCCTTGAAGAAGATCTCAAGGTCAATTAATTTACAAAAGAACCATGGTGCTTTGCAAAATTGCATGCATACAGATAATCAACAATTTGGCCCTGGGGAAAATTTGAGGATAATCTGGCCTAAGGATGCAGTATTAGCTAAGTCCCGGGCACTATTTAACTCTGTTGCAATTGAACGCTACCCCTGGGAACAGTACAGCACAGTGGCCCTGACTTGACCAATCTAATTCTTCTTGAAGAGTTGGGGAGGGAGAAGAGAGTGAACCTCTTCAGGAGGTACCTGCAATGCAAAGCTTCCTTTGGTGGAAAGAGAACTGTTAAGCACTGGACCTCATCATGGAATCAAGTCTGGGATTGGCTGAGGAAGCCAATCTGACCAGGAATGTAGACAAGTTGTAAATATTGACAACTTGTTTCTTTTATTCCTGGAAAACCACAAATCTCAGCTCTGTGGGCAAAACTGACTCTGGTGGAGATAAACAATGAAGACTGGAACAAAGGAGACAGAAGAAGAGGTAATATGGGATGCTCTTCAAACGATGATTTGTTTCATCGCTTGCAACTCATCTTCTTTTCATGGCAGGGTCTTTCTCACCGCTACTATTGAAGAAATTTCCATGAGAGTCTTTGAAGAAAAAGAAGCAAAATCCAAAAGGTACCAGGAAGTCCAGTCACCTGTGGATGGTAAAAAGAAGCACGTATTACAGCTGAGGAAGCAAAAATGCCCTCCCGAAAGGGAGCAGCTGGTGTCCTTACACTACAGGTGCCTAACGGGGTCAGGAGGCCTTGGCCATTTGACTGCAGATTAGAAAATCAGACATCAGCACCTCAAAGGGAGGCTCAGAACATGTCGAAAAAGCCAAGAAGTCTCATAACTGTGGTTTATTGAATATTTACTAGGCTGCTTTAATATATAATAGGTTAAGATTTAATCAGAATACCCATTCCAAAAGGATAACTGAGTATTCTAAATGTTTGAGCACCTGGAGGGGGAAAAGTATTGCTGTAGTGATGTAATAATAACTGCTAATGAAATACCTCTATCTTTGAGGATGAAATCGTTGACAGACTGAGTACAGTATCATTGTTTCACGGAGCAGTGACTGATAGTTAATTGGGATGTTTTATCGCAAGGAATTCAGATTCAAATGAATGGAAAAATGTAAAAATTGCAGATTATCCTGTATTTCTCTATGAATAACAGATGTTACATTTTTTTGGTACCAATCTGAAGTTAGGAATGTAGGTATTTAGGGTAATTCTTATTTTCAAGTGGCATTTTTTTCAAGGAACTAAAACTGTAAGAAAAACTGCCACAGTGCCTAGGCTATTCACATAATCATATAAAATTTCAGCTTTCAAAACCACTGCTCAGAAGAACTAGGCTGAGGTCACAGGACTGTCCTCAGATGCTGTGCCTGAAATCTTGAATAGGCAGAGCCTGAGGATCCAGTAACCTGCTCAATATTGGTGTGAATGCCAAATAGCTTGGAGCTTAAAGTACCTATTTTCTTTGTAGCATTGTTGCTTCTAGATGGCTGAAAACACACTTCTCATAAGTTGATACTTCAAATCATTTGTTTTAAAATATTGTATGATATTTTAGAGGCTACCATGTCTGCCATCTTGCTTTTCAGATTCTTGAATCCAATTGTTTTCAACTTGGAAATAATTAATAATAATCCTTCACTGATCAGATCCTATCTACTTAAAGGGAACACTCTGAATGCATCCCATGTCAACTCTATTTTTATTATGTACTGAAAGAGGACATGAAAGCAAGAATGGATTTTCTGAATACATCAAGTCCTTTGTAGCCAATGAATATTGAATGTCATATTCAATGGGGAGGGAACTTCTGCTTTGGGTCAAGATGTACTTACAGGGATTAGACTTGATGCCCACTTGAAACAAACACTTAAACAAAATATATAAACCAACTCTTTTCAGATGTTGGACATCAATCAGTGTAGGACAATACATTCTCTGAGAGAGGAGGAACAAAAAGAGTGAGACCTTGGATTTTTCCATCCTACTACCTAATAAGATTTTCCACACCACAGTGCAGGGAGGTGGAAGGCAAGCAGAGCCTGGTTGTCTCCCTAAATTGAGAAGATGGAATTGGAGTACAAGGCAGCTAAAGTTCACAAGCCAGATTACCAGAGAGGAGAAAAAGAGAGACAGAAACAGAAAGAGAGAGAGAGAGAGAGATCTATAAATCAGCAGGTGTCCCTTGAGTTTTTGGTCACATTGTGACCAATGTGGACATGTGAGAAAATGACCAAGGGCTAGAAGAAACATTTGAAAGGATGAAACTATTTCAAGTACTCCCACAGAGCCAGGGATATTCTGTGTTCCCACCATATAGAATGGAAAAAATCACCAGGTATCACATATCTCTGAGTATGGAGTACTCAGAAAAGCATTGCCTCCGTAGGGGGAAGAATTTATCCCCAAACTAAAGGCTACTCTTTCTCCCTTACAAAGATTATAAGCAAGCTTTGAAAGATGAAACTGTTTCTGAGTAACTCAACCATATCCTAGCACAAAGTTCAAGAATATTTATAGGAATGCAAAAATATCTAGTGTCCCCCTCCAATAAAATTCACAATGACTTGCATGAATTCAACCAATATTAACCAGGCATGAAAAGAAGGATGAAACTAGGGCCCATAATAGGAGAAGTCAATCAATAGAAATGGATCTATCAATGACAGAGATGATCAAAGTAGTAGAGATGCATATTAGAATAGTTCATGAAAATATGTTCCATATACTCAAGAAGCATGTTAAGTTAAGCAGGTAGAGGAAAGATGGAGCATGTTATAACATAGAGGATACAAAAAAAAATCTATATATAGAGATAAAAACTATCAAGTCTGAGGTGAGAAATGGACTAGATGAAATTAACAACAGACTAGACATTGCAATAGAAAATATTAGTGACTTTGAAGACACAGCAATAAAAACCATCCACAATGAAACAGAACTTATTTTTTAATCTAGGAAAAATGAACAAACCATGAGTGAGCTATGGGACAATTTTAAGCAACCCAATATGCATGTAACTGAAGCCCTTGGAGGAAAAGAATAGAAAATGTATTTGAAGAAATGATGCCCAAAATTTTTCATTTTGATGAAAATAATAAACAGATCCAAGAAGCTGAAGGAACCCAAATCATAATAATCATTTTAAAAACTGCATATCATACTCTAATTGCTTATAATAAATGATAAAGAGAAAATCTTAAAAAAAAAAACAGCTAGAGATAAAAGACATTATATAAAGAGGAACAAAGAGGGGCGCCTGGGTGGCTCAGTTGGTCAGGCATCTGCCTTCAGTTCAGGTCATGATCCTGGAGTCCCGGGATTGAATCCCACATTGGGCTCCCTGCCCGGCAGGGAGTCTGCTTCTCCCACTGACCTCTCTCCTCTCATGCTTTCTCTCTCTCTCTCTCTAATAAATAAATAAGAAAAATATTTTTAAAAAAATAAAGAGGAACAAAGAGAAGGATGACAAAACAAGTTAGAAGATGGTAGAGCAAAAATGGGGAAAAACAAATGAAATTAGGAAAACCTGTCTATTAGGAATTATATAACTTGCAAGAAATACCTTTTCCAGACATATAAAAGTTAAAATACTTCAGTATTGGCAGATTATTCCTACGAGATAACCGTAAAGGAAGTTCTTCAGGCAAAAGAAAAATGATACTAGATAGAAATCTGAATTTACATACAAAAAAAAAAAAAAACCAACCCTGGAAATTACAGGAAATGGCATCTATTTTCTACTTAATTACTTAACAAAGACTCTGAGGTAACATGAAGCCCATCACTGCTGAGGGCCACCTCTCTCCCACTCTTGGACCCATTCATAAAATATTTTTCTTTTTTTTTTTTAAAGATTTTATTTTTATTTATTTGACAGACAGAGATCACAAGTAGGCAGAGAGGCAGGCAGAGAGAGAGGAGGAGGCAGGCTCCCTGCTGAGCAGAGATCCCGATGTGGGGCTCTATCCCAGGACCATGGGATCATGACCTGAGCTGAAGGCAGAGGCCTTAACCCACTGAGCCACCCAGGCGCCCAAAATATTTCTTTTCTAAACTTGCTTTAAAAATTATATGAAGTGGTTTGGAGAGTGGATTGGAAGTTACAATTGGGACTTCTGGAATATATGCAGAAAGAACCTTTCTTTTGAGACCTTTTCCAATTCATAATGAATCATGTTCAAATTACCCAGTTGCTGTGTATACTAGAACATCCCATGGCTCACTAGTCTTGGTAACTGTAATAGAGTACTTTTATATTAGTGGGATGTGCATATTGAGATAACTTATAAAGGAGTGTGTCTCTGACATTCAAAATCTTGAATCATGTGCAAAGTGGCTCTTTGAAATCCCATCACATCATCCATTGTTTGAATTTCATCCCTGACCAAAGATGGAATACAAGTGTGACACATTCTTTGGATCCGTCATTTAAAATGTGGGTCAGGGGCTGATGTGGAGAATGCAGGATGCCTCCACTATTTCCTAGGAAACATCTGGAGTATATGAATCCACAGCTGCCCTTGTCTATTTCAATGCTTCCTTGATAACCGTTATACACATTTCTTCTTTGGCACACTCCCTGTGAATGAAATGTGGCATCTCTTACTGAAGCTGGATCCAACTCTGAACTTTCCTTCTAAAGCATATGTGTCCAAAAATAGAGGCTGGTAGGGGCCTCCATTTATTCCACTGGGACCTTTAAGAAATATGCCCCTAGATAAAAGGGGCATATTTTAATTTATTATTTATTTAGTCTTCTCTTGGTGTAGTCTCATTCATGAAGAGATAATCAATATCCCTTTTTATGATGGTACTTACTGTATTCCAAAATTCCATATCATCGATGTAAAAACTGTGAAGTCTCATTCTTTACATGGATCTTCTTCTGGTCCTACGGAGATAATCAAACTACCTTCTGAAACATCTTACTTTGATGTGAACCTCGATAATAACTCTTTGATGAACCGTTGGTAAGGTGCTACTTTTGGCCTTAGTTTGGTGTGATATATGGTAAAACTGTCATGTTTCTCTCTTCTCTTCATAGTAGAAGTGTGCCTTGGAAATGCTTGTTTACAGTTTTGAAAACATCAGACTGGGCCTTGAAGAGTATCAGATGATGTTTCACTGAAGAACGGTGGTCTTGATATCTCTTTTATCCCTTTTATTACTATTGAAGCACTATCCCTGCATGAATGATGTACAGATGTGCAACTCTCTTTTTCTATGACTCAAAGAGCCATTTCTTATATTTATCATGAGGCTGTGGATTAGACTCCACCTTTCCACAGACAAATAACTTTAGAAACTATACAACAAACTGCTTGGTCCTTGGTATCTTTCTGGAAAGTTCTTTATTTTAAATATTTTATTCCCCTCTCCAAAAATACAAATAATCTGTCTCTAAGGATGAAACGGACTCAGGTAGACTCTTAGTTTTTTCTCTACTTCTAAGAAGCTTTTGAAACATCATCCCTATCTCCTTGTTCCTGGAAATCATGTCAGAACTTGAGTAGATATCAAGTTTGTCTGTGGTCTCCGGCCTGACGGACTTGGTTCCTGAGTATCTGCAGGAAATTCTAGCCTGAGAGAATCACAAGCCTCTTGGAAAATTTATTTAGACAAAAGCTACGCACTTCTAAGTTTTAGATAAATTTTACGATGATGACTGAAAAAAAAAAAGGATTGCTAAAATATAAGGCTATAGAAAGATTAAAAGTTGAGGAAAGAAAATTTTAAAAAGTACACCTGATAAATACCACACTGAAGAAATAATAATGAGTTATTAAAATAAAATATAAAATAAACATAAAATTGAAAGACTATACAAAACCACAAAATTTACAAACTTCTGGCAAACTTCATCAATATAAAAGATAAAGGTTCAAAAATACTGGAAATGAAGAATGGGATGAAATTCAGCTTCAGTAGAATTTTTAAAGATAATAAGGAGATATTCTGAAATTTTTGTGCCAACAAAAGAAACATGAATGACAAAATCCTCCAAAAACTGACTATGGAAAACATTTACCAAAACAGACTGTAGGGGAAAAAAAAAAGGTGACTGGTCCAATAACCCTTAAATAAACTGAGTTGAAAATTAAAAAAAAAAAAAAAATCTTCTCACAAAGAACCCGAAATGGTCTCATTGATTAATTTTACTGATTATTCAAAATGTTCCTACCTTAAAAGTTGCTCTAGAAAAAAACTTCTATTAAGAGGATAGCATAACTTTGATTTCAAAATCTAGCACAGGTAATACAATGAAGAAATGGACTGATACTGACGGGACCCTGCAGAGATCAGCCTGAAGGACATTCTTTACAGGAAATCTGTTGGCCTGCAGGGAATATTTATAGAGACTTTAGGATACACCCATTCCACCCCACTTACCCATTCCCATTGTCAGATATTTTTGCATAACCTTAATTTCCTTACTTCATAAAACCTTCTGTTATTTTACACGATGTTCCCTAAGATTTACGCATGTTTTGTCACTTTCTTTCCTTTTTGTTTCTTCATTTCCAGATTTTCCTTCTAGGATTACATTCCTTCCACTTAAAACACATTCTTTAGATTTCCCTTTTGTGAAGGCTATTTGATGACAAATTCTCTTAGTTATTTTTTATCTAAGAATGCCAGTCTCCCTTTATTCTTGAAAAAGCTTTCCAAACCAACAGTCACTTTCTCTCACTACCCGGTAGGCAGAATAACACCCCTTCCAAAGATGTCCACGCCCTGTGCTGGGAACTAGTGAGTAGGTTATGTTACATGGCAAGAGGGAGTTTGCAAATGTAATTAAGGTTATCTATCTTTAAAAAAAAAAAAAGGAGAGTACCCTGGAGTGTCCAGCTGAGTCCAATCTAACTGCAAGATCCTTCACAAGCTGAGAAAGTCAGAGATGAGCAGTAGAGGAGGAAGAGAGATGTAACAAAGAGGAAGATAGACAGGTTCACTCAAGTTCTGTTGCTGGTTCTGGAATCTAGGGACCCATCTTCAAGGAGCAGAGATAGGCCTCCAGGGTCTGAGGGCAGCCCCCAGCGGACAGCCAGCAAAGAAACAGATCGTCACTCCTACATCTGCAAGGAACTGAATTATCCCAACCCACCACGGTGTGCCTAGAAACGGATTCTTCCCATGGCCTCTCGGTAAGAGGCCACCTGGCTCTTGGTTTCAGTCTTATAAAACTCAGGGCAGTGAAATCGGCTGTCAGCCTGGACTTCTGACCCACACAACTGTGAGACAGTAATTTGTGTTGTTTTAAGAGGCTAAATTTGTGGTACTTTGTTGTGACAGCAGCAGAAAACTAATACATTGATAAGAGCATTCCACTGATGGCTTTCATTATGGCTGTTGAGAAACAAGCTGTTGTTCTAATGATCTTTTTTTTTTTTTAGAAGTCATCCTTTTCTCCCCCCCCCACCAAGATCTTGTCTTTGTCTTTGAAATTCTGTGGTTTTATTTTTATATGTCTACATGTGAATTTCTTTTTATTTGTCCTGCTGGGAAATTGATAGCGTTTCTGAGTGAGAAAGTGATGTCTTTTTTGTCAGTGTTGGAACATTCTGAGCTCTGATTTTCAAATGTAATCACTGCCCCACTCTTTCTTTCCTCCTCTTCTAGAATTCCAAGTTAACATGTGTTGAACCTATTGACTGTGTCTCATTTTTCTTAACCTCTTTTCCACATTGTCCTTCAAAGACTTTTCTCTTTTTTTTTTTTTAATTTATTTAACAGAGAGAGATCACAAGTAGGCAGAGAGGCAGGCAGAGAGAGAGAGAGGGAAGCAGGCTCCCCGCCGAGCAGAGAGCCCGATGTGGGGCTCGATCCCAGGACCCTGAGATCATGACCTGAGCTGAAGGCAGAGGCTTTAACCCACTGAGTCACCCAGGCACCCCGACTTTTCTCTTTTTTTAAAGATTTATTTATTTATTTGAGAGAGATCATGGGGCAGGGTGGGGGGGACAAAGGGAAAGGGTCAGAGGCGGGAGGAAGAGGGACAAGCAGATTCCATGCTGAGTGTAGAGCCTGATGTGGAGCTCAAGCCCATGACCCTGAGATCATGACCTGACCAGAAACCAGGAGTCACAGGCTTAACTCACTGAGCGCCTCAGGCACCCCTATCAAAGACTCTTCTATGTACACTTTTTTCAGACATATCTTCTAATTCATCTTTTTTTAAAGATTTTATTTATTTTTTAAGATTTTATTTATTTATTTGAGAGAGAGACAGTGAGAGGGAACACAACCAAGGGAAGTGGGAGAGGGAGAAGCAGGCTTCCTGCCAAACAGGGAGCCCGATGGGGGGGGCTCGATCTCAGCATCCTGGGATCATGATCTGAGCCAAAGGCAGATGCTTACCGAATGAGCCCCCCAGGCACCCCTATTCAGCAGCTTTTTAAAAAATAAACATATAATGTATTATTAGCCCCAGGGGTACAGGTCTGTGAATCGCCAGGTTTACACACTTCACAGCACTCACCATAGCACATTGGGGAGGGTATCTCCCCAATGTCCATAACCCCACCACCCTCTCCCAACCCCCCTCCCCTCGGCCCCCCTCAGTTTGTTTTGTGAGATTAAGAGTCTCTTATGGTTTGTCTCCCTCCTGATCCCATTTTGTTTCATTTATTCTTTTCCTACCCTCCAAACCCCCCACGTTGCATCTCTACTTCCTCATATCAGGGAGATCATATGATAGTTGTCTTTCTCCGATTAACGTATTTCACTAAGCATGATACCCTCTAATTCCATCTACATCGTTACAAATGGCAAGATTTCATTTCTTTTGATGGTTGCATAGTATTCCATTGTATATATATGCACATCTTCTTTATCCATTCATCTGTTGATGGACATCTAGGTTCTTTCCATAGTTTGGCTATTGTGAACATTTATTCAGCAGCTTTTAACAGTCTTTTTAAATCATTCATTGAGGGGTGCCTGGCTGGCTCAGTCCATGGAGCATGTGACTCTTGATCTCAGGGTCATGAGTTCAAGCCCCAGGTTGGGTGTAGAGCCTACTTCAAAAAAAAAAAGTCATCTATTGAATTCTCATTTCAATTACTTTATTTTTTAAATTATTTTTAGAAGTTTTATTGTTTCTATTTTAAATCCATTTATTTATAAATCTTATAAATTTATAAGTTTTATAAAACTTATAAAAAACAAGTCTTACTCTTTTCAAATATTTTCAAATATTGTGAATACTCTTTATTTCTCTAAAAAAAGAAATATTACTTATATTCTGGATTTGATGATTCAACTCTCTATATTTATTTATTTTTACTTTTTTAAAAGATTTTATTTATTTATTTGACAGAGATCACAAGTAGGCAGAGAGGCAGGCAGAGAGAGAGGAGGAAGCAGGCTCCCTGCTGAGCAGAGAGCCCCGTGCGGGGCTTGATCCAGGACTCTGGGATCATGACCCTAGCCGAAGGCAGAGGCTTCAACCCACTGAGCCACCCAGGCGCCCTTCAACTCTCTATATTTAATGTAGATCTGGTTCTTTTGTTGTTTTGGTCCTTTCTCAAAGTACTTTATTTCCTTTTGTGTCGCATGGGTTTTTTCCAACCGAGCTCATGTATCTTAGAACTTTATCTGTGGAAATGTTCTGAGGCCTTTGAAATTGTTTCTTTCACAGGGAGTTGTATTTTTATTTGATTAAAGAACAACATTAATCAAAATCCTTGACCTGGAGATTTTTTTTTTTTGAATCACCCAAATGTGACTTCAGACTGCAAATTCGCGTGAGCGCCCTCTTGTGGCACACATGTCTCTGTGTTGGTGCCAAGAACGGAGAGAGACCATTTTCCCTCCAGCCTTCTGGGTTGGAAGCTTATTTCTTAGCTTATTATTAGGACTTATTTTTAGGATATTATTATTAGGACTTATTTCTAGCTCACCTTTATACTGAGGGTGCGATCCTTTAGAGCCCTGACTTTGTGCTGGAAGGCTTCTCTTTAGACTCTCTGCTTCAGGCCCATTCTGGACTTGGTATTAATTCAGCAGGCTATGAGGCTCTGAAAACCTTGGCTTCTTTTTATCTGGTTTAGCAAATGCCCTCCTGGTAAAAGCCTGCCTCTTGGGTTTCTACAGTTTCTACTTCCACTTAGTTCCTAGCTTCTTATTCTCTTGCCGGCTCATTAAAGCCTTTAATAAGATGTTGTGTATAATTGATGCCCTGTTTTCAGTGAGGGCCGCTCAGGGTACCCCATATCTGGCACACTGTGGAAATGGAAGTTCCAGTCACTCTTGTCCTTTTACAAGATTAATTCTCCAAGGGGAGCACCAGCTACCACCTGCCTTTTCCCCCCTTTCTCTCGGGTATATTGTGAAGCAACAGGACCCAGCAGGATGCAAGCCTCATCCTACACTCTGGAAATTAGGATAGTTTTACTTTGCTTCAAGCTGCAGGGCCTGTGCGTCCCCTCCACGGAGGCCCAGTCCCGCTGTCCCTACTGTGCCTGCCATTCCTACCATGCCTGCTCTGCAGTTCTGAATCTTCCCCATCCGCCTGTTTTGCTGACCCACTTCAGTCCAGTCTGATTCCCATACCAGGCGCACAAGTGCGTTAGACCCTAGCTCCTGACTGCACTTGGCCTATCGTTGCCCATTTCTTTTCTAGGAGCTCCTGCTAACTTGCCCATCTCTCCCAATACTCCTCGGGACAAACACTGCAGAGTTCCATATCCTAACTTGTGCTGCAACCAAGTGCTGATGACAGCAGATTGCAGAACGAGGCATGTAGTAGGAAAGGAAGAAAATATTTTGAGACCAAAAGTACCAACATATGGGGCGCCTGGGTGGCTCAGTGGGTTAAGCCTCTGCTTTTGGCTCAGGTCATGATCCCAGGGTCCTGGGTTCGAGCCCCGCATCAGGCTCTCTGCTCCGCAGGGAGCCTGCTTCCCTTCCTCTCTCTCTGCCTGCCTCTCTGCCTACTTGTGATCTCTGTCTGTCAAATAAATAAAGAAAATCTTTAAAAGAAAAAATTCCAACATTTGCATCCAAGGACTTATCCCAGAAGTGAATTGTCCCTCAAATTCTCTCAAGTCTTCATTTCCTCCTTGGTAACTATATCTTTGTCAGATTATTCGAAGTACCAGAGATGATGTGTGAAGAGAATCGAATACAAAATACGTGATTTATTAGGTACCAAACGGCTGGAAGAATACAAAGGTTTCTGTGGTGGGGACTGTGTTCCTGTGTACTTTGAAGACCAGCCTTGGAGCTGTTGCACGTAGAAGGAGCAGTCCGCTGTTGGGTGTTGGCTCTGATAGAGGAACGTGGAGCGGACTAGCTGAGGCTGAAAGGGAACGCGGGCTAGCAGGGTGTAGGAAGGGCCGACAACTACAAAACTAAACTCAAAACTCAGCATATGGCAGAAGGAGAGAACTTAGATCAGGGCTAGTAAACAATGTCCCAGAAACAGATGGCAAATACTGACGTCTCTTACGGCACTCCTCCCTCCCTCAGCCCTGGTGGGGATTACTAATTCATGCTGCTGCTCCGTGACAATAATAATAATAATAATAGCAGCTAAACATGTTGCTGTTCTAAGCTCTTTACTAAATTAACCAATTTATTCCTAACAAGAATTCCACAATCCAGGTAAGGCTCTTGTCAGCATCTTATAGATGAAGGCTCGAAAGCAGGAAGAAATCGAGAAGCTTACCCGAGAATAAGCAGGGAACAGAGAGCATGGTGCTGGAATCCAAGCCCTTAGCCACACTGATATCCTGTCGCTAGAAGGAGAGTGTGCTATGCTGCTCTATTTCAAATTCCCACCAAAATAGCTGTGCAGGAACCCACTATCAATGGTCAGAGTGGGTATGTGAAATAACGTGTAATTTCCATCTTTGGCCCAGCAAGTCCTGGCTTAGAGCCTTACTCCAGTGAAGTACATTGATGGAGGCCAGAGGTCCCTGACATCTTTAGACCCTATAGTATATGTCCTTTATAAAAAATATAAAATTATATTTACGTTACCGAAGAGTAAACTGTAAAAAGTGCTCCCAGAGAACTTTGCCCTTTCCTCAGTCAGAGGACTTACCTCATCCCGTCATCCGTTTTGAGTTTACGTGTCTGGCTCTAACCCTAGATGTGTACTTCTCAAAGGCTCACGGGGAGAGTTCCCTATTCTTTCCATTCTTTTTGTCCCTGGGTCTATCCCAGGCTCTATCACATCAATAGAACAGAACAGTCATTTTAAATACATAATTTTAAAAAGCAATAATAACTAGCGTTTTGTTCTATACCTTCAATGTGCGGGGCCCCGTACTAGACACATCCCATCTGGTATTTCAAATTCTTAACAACAACCCCGTGAGCTGGTGTTAGTCTCATTTTATGAATGTGCTGCCTTGATAGAAAACAATAGTCCTAGATTAGATAGTAAGTGACTTGTCAGGGATTTATATCCAATCTAGATGGCCCGTACACCTGCCTTCTGTCCTAGGACATCAAGAACAGGTGCTAGATGAACATTTATGAAATGAACAAATTTGATCACACACTTTGTGATCAGTGTGCTTCTCGGGTGCGTTCTGCTATGGTCGTCCTTTAAAAAACCCTGTCAAGAGCACAGTAGATGGTGACCCAGGTCATGTTTATGGTTACTGCCCTGTTTCCTGGGAGGGAAGACTGGGTTAGAAACTGTCCTCTGGCATCTCAGATTAGAGATGGAGCAGGACTCGGGGCTTTGGGAGTGTGGGCCGGGCCTTCCCCAGCCTGGCTGGGTTGGGAAGGGTCCTCTCCTTTTGCCCCATGCCTATTGGATCTGTGCCTGCCTTGGCCATAAAACCAAGCTTCCACGTCTGTTGTCATCACTTTTTGCCTACTCCTCACTCTGCCATTTTCACCTTCTGCTTCTCTCCCACATTAGAGTACAGAGAAAAGATTTGAGTCTGAACACTGAGAATATGCTATTTCCATTGCTTAGGTACACAAAAGATACCTCAGTAGAATTTGGTAAATGTTTGCATCCAGCGTTCGTAATCAAGAACAGACAATATTCTAGATGGGAAAGAGCATGGGCTTTTGAGTCCCACAAAAATGGGATCCTATCCTGCATTTGCTGCTTGCTCGTCATGAAATTGAGGGCAAAATACTGAACCTCTTTGACATGAAGTGTCTCATCTGTAAAATGGGTATAATAGTATCTGCTAAAAATAAAATCAAAGGATGCATGTAAGGTGTTAAGCACCTTGATAAATCTTATTCCTTTTCTTCCATCTTGTCTCTTAAATAGAAAGAATCTGAGAACTGACTTTCACCCAATAATAGAAAAATAGGGGTGAAATTTGCTTTACAATTTAATTTTAACTCAGATCCTACAACTCTTTCTTCTATTGGGAGACTGTAGGTGGAAGGGATAAAAATATAGTTATTGGAGTCATGATCCATAGTTCCTTTTCAGGAGGAAAGCAAAAGTAATTTCATTATTATCTCTAGAAGAAGGTTTTAACATTTATACCACAAGGGAATTCTTTTCATTAATTTTCAAAGATGATCCCACTTTTAGATAGACATCTCCCTGTCAAACCACAGTTCTCAAGTAGTAATTCACTTCCATATCTTCATTAAGCAACAACGAAATCCAATGATGATTAGAGCTTTTAATTCCCACGTAGCCTATATGCCACAAACAAAGGAGCTGGATGTTGATTCTCTGAATTGCCTCTTCTTGGTTCTTGGACCTCCATTCATATCTTTCCTGACTCCACAAGAACCCATAGGACCCAGTAGGATTGGAATTTGATTCTGGAGAGATGTTCAGGCAGTGAACCCACATCTAGAGTCCAGGGGCCCAGAATCAGACAAGATATCCTTTCCTCCTACACAAGAGAAAGAGCGATTGCTGAGTTGGGGCCTCAAAACAAAAAGGACTCTGTTTTGTATGGTTACCGCATGGCCCCTTTCTCTCTCGCTGGAATTTGACAAGCAAATTGGCATTTGTGTTGCTGAGATTGTCATAGAATAGTGATTGATAATTATACCCTAGATGTCCTGCCTCATTCTGTCATGGATGCATTATGCTAAATGTGTACAGTGAGCAAAAGATCTTAAATTTGATTTCAAGTTGCATATCCAGCATGATGCTGGACCGGCCCCAGGGCAGAGAGCTCTGTAAGCAGCCGGTCAGGAGTTGTGCTCCAGAATTCCTGGTTCTAACTTAGACCAGGGAGTATTCAAAAGGTCCAGCAGATGTCAGTATGAATTCTTGAGTGTCTCCAAGTTGAGGATTAACACATCAAATGACGTCATGCACTGCCCTGAAGAGCGTCTCTATACGGGGTATTGTGCGAACATTAGCTTCAGAGACAGTATTTTCCATAAGGATCTACTCCTCTAATGGGTAAATCTCTGACCTTACATCTCAACCCCAAGGCAAGATGAATGGGGTAGTATCAATTATAAAGAATGTTCAAGGGACAGACAAGTGAATAGGTGGTGCTTCTAAAAATAAATCGAGTGTGGGCCAGCTCTCCAGTTCCCATGCAGCCTGCCTGGATTTCTCCCTGGCATCTTCAACCTCTTACCCTGGAGGCTTTCCCTTCAGCACTAAAGACAACGCAGAGCCATATGCTTATTGCAGCTTTAGAATCAGCAATCAAACTCAGGTGCCCGGAGACAAAGACAGCAGACTCTGCTTGTGGTAGGCGTGCTCAAACACTCCTCTAAATAGCTTTTTCTTTAAAGATTTTATTTATTTGTTTGTTAGAGGGAGAGTGTGAGTGCACAAGCAGGGAGAGCAGCGGCAGGCAAAGGGAGAAGCAGGCTCCCTGCTGAGCAAGGAGCCTGTTGCAGGACTTGATCCCAGGACCCTAGGATCATGAGTTGAGCTGAAGGCAGACACTTAACTGACTGAGCCACCCTGGTGCCCCTCTAAATAACCTTTTTGATTCATTTTGGGACATTTCACATATTAAGAAAAGTACAGAGAATAATATACAAGCACCTGTATGTTCACTGCCCAGATTTAACAACAGTTAGATTTTACCATAAATACTACAGATCTTTTATTTTATTATTAATGAAATAAATGTCTTCTATATGCTTCCTTAATCCCATCCCTTTCCCTTCCTTCCCAGGATAAGAATTAACTTGAAGTTCATATGTATCCTTCCCACCTGTGTGAGTGGCCTGGGGCCACCACTGTGAAGAACCACAGATTGTTCAGCTTCAACGACAGAAATTTATTGTCTCACAGTTCTGGAGTCTAGACATTAGAGACCAACGTGTCGACAGCACCACGCTCCCTCTGAAGGGATAAGGTGAGGATTTGTTCCGGGCCTCACTCCTAGCTTCTGGTCGTTCCTTCACTTGTAGCCACATAACTCCATCCTCATAAGGCATTCACCTCCTTGTGTTTTTCTCTGTGTCCAAATTTCTGCTTTCGGTAAGGTCTCCAGTCATACTGAAGAAAGCCACATAACTGTTGGGGAATATCACTAAGCAACAAAGGGGAGAAGGAAGACATTTTAATTGATGAATAAGTATTAAAACTTTGAGTTTGGTTTGAGGGAGCCTTGGGGTGACAGCTGGGGGTCCCCAGCCTGTGGGATGTGCCAGTAGGATGAAGGAAGATACTGCTAATGAGCTCTGTGTCCCACTCCCTGACTCTCCTGAACTGGTCTTTGGGGAAGGAGATTGACCCCACTGTCGTTTGATCAATAATCATGGTGAGGAGCCAACCCTTCAAAAGGAGGTTAAATAGTAACCTGGACGCTACAGAATGGCTCCCAAAGTCTCTTGCGAGGAAGCATCTGAGCCTTACCTACTTCTCTGAGGTCTCCCTTGCCCAAGCCATGACTCACCTGAGGTTCAGGGAAGTGAAGGAAGCCTTGATCTTAAAGGCAGAAGAAGATAGAGCACAGCTGAGGGACACACATGCGTCCCTATGGGGAGGAGAGAAAGGCCCACCAGTGTCTGCAAGTACCCAACATGGCCATCAAACTCGGGTGCCCGGAGACAGACAAAGATGTGGCCATCCTGGTCAAGCTCTTAGAGAAAGTGAAAACGTCCACTGGTCATTTGACTCAGAGGTGCCGGCATGGATGGAGTGACAGGAACCTTCGTGAGGAGTGACTTCAGAGGAAGATGTTGATGCCTTCATCCAGGCCCACTTTCTTCCTGTTTGAGGGTGTGACATCTGACCTCCATGAGCGCCTTCTGCTCTTGTGTACCTACATCTTTATCATTGTCTGAAGGGCCCCATAAGAGAACTCCATGTCATTCCCAAATACTGGGCCCCTTGAGGAAAATGCTGGAAAATCAGATGGGATTTGTCTTCTGGAGGTGAGAAAGGAAGTTGTATGTGCATTTTAAGGGAAGAACCCCACTTTCCTTGCCTGCTATATGCCTTATAAATGTCTTGTTCACAATTGGAAATTCTCTCTAAAGACCTCCCTAAGGGGAGTGCTAAGCAGGCACAAGACAATGAATTACCTCAGGTGGGTCATATGAAGCATTTCTCATAACAGACTGTCTAAATGGAACTCCCCAGATGAACTTCTAACTTTAGAAGTTCTCTAAGAGTATAGGTAAGTTCATTACTACATATTAACATGTCTGAAGTCTAAAGAATATATTTTTCAAAGACCACTGAAAATGGCGGGCTCCTCCCCCACATTGTACCTCAAGGCAAGAGTGGATTTAGCAGAGAGCACAACACAGCTTGGGGGCGTGGGGGCAGCCAAGCCTGCAAGATGGAGCTGAAAATCACCCTAAAAGTGTCTCCCTCAACTGGCCTTCCCTGAGGGTGAAACCTGAAGGAGCCTCACTCACAAGCAGTCACTCCAACATTCCTCGCTGTCAAAGTGGTCACGGTGGCCAGCAGTAAAGGGAGACATCAGTATTTTATTTTAATTTTTTAAAAGATTTTATTTATTTATTTGACAGAGATCACAAGTAGGCAGAGAGGCAGACAGAGAGAGAGGGAAGGGGGTGAAGCAGGCTCCCTGCTGAGCAGAGAGCCCAATGCGGGCCTCGATCCCAGGACCCTGAGACCAGGACCTGAGTGGAAGGCAGAAGCTTTAACCCATTGAGCCACCTAGGCACCCCAAGGGAGCCATGAGTATTTTAAAGGCTAGTGGTGGGGCATGGCTCAATGGGACTGATTCAGAGTGGAGAAGAGAAAAGCCACAGACTTTAAGGAAAATGCCATGTAAATGATGTAGGTAAACTGATGAGAGTCTTGTTTTTATGTAATCCAAAATTTGAAAATAGGCAAATAGCCCTTTATGGATTTTTCTGTGGATTTCTATTCCTTTGACGGTCTCAAGTCAAAGACGATCTCTCTCTCCCTTTCATTCTCCCCCTTCCCCCGCCCCCGGCCATATCTTTAATTTCTGCTTTCATCAGTCACGTATAGCCCCAAACGCTGTAGAGAAACAACAGATAAACATCACGGGGAAGGAGACTACAAGGGTACAGACATAAATAAGATCTCTACAAAGGGGCCATCAGAAATCTCCAGCAAGAAGGAATTTTAAAACAATTGTTTTCAAAGGCTGTCATGGCTTTAAAAATGGAATTGTTAACATGGAACATCTACTTTGATTGGTCTTTGATGCTTTATTCTGAAACTAGATGAAGGAGTATCTGTTTTAGACATTTTACTGGTATTGATCAGGAACTACCCGGGATTTCTATTTTTGATTAAGTCATATTTCATTGTTTCATTCTCCCTGAAATTAATCTTCATATCTATTACTACAATTTTAACAAGTGGATATCTAAGCTCATGTATCAATGCTTAAAAATTAGTTAAAAATGAAAACTATTTTTTTCTCAAATAAAGAGAATGTTCAGACTTTGCCAAAACATTGTCCTTCTATTTTTCAAATCAAGCATCTTACGTTTGGGTTTATGTGCACATGGATGCAATAAGATGTATGCGCACCGAAGTGAAATGATCATGGCTTTGGTGCCATAGTCTTTGCTGAAATCCTGTTTTCTGTTACCATTGATGCGGCGTTGGGCAAAATGTAAAATCTCCCTAAACCTTGGTTTCCTTATCCATAAGAAGGGATTAATAATGACTACTTAACATGGTCATTTTAGAAATTTCATGAAGTTCTGTTTGTTACAGTGCCTGGCTTGGAACCCATGCTCCCCAAAATGGCGGCTATGGTAATTGTAGTTGTTATTTCTTGGTTCCAAGTCCCAGCTCTTCCATTAATTTGCTGTGCAATTCTAAGCAAGTCTTGCTGCTCCTATATGTAGGACATGGAAATGGGACTAGATAGTCCCTACCTCATTTGCAGGATTAAAGTCTGCTCCTAATACACTGCGGATTTGTATTTGAAGCATCATCAAGAGTGACCAGGCAATTGGATAGATGCAAAGGTGGGATTTGGGGGACAGTAACTGCCGCCACACTTATTGCGCGTTGGGCGTAAGGCATTATTCTAAGCTTTTTCCATGTCTTAACACATTTAATTCTCACAATGACTCTATGATTAAGGCACTATCCTTATCCCATCTTACAGAGGAGGAAACTGAGGCACAGAGAGGTTATGTGCCTTGCCCAAAGTCACAGAGTGAGTAAGGGGTAGAGCCAGGATTCAAAATAAGATAGGCTGCGGAGCCCATTTTTTTTTAACCATTATGTTTTACAGCTTTTCTAAGGGCACTGGCTTATTGACAACTAAAACCCCAAGTAATCCCAGGACTTTCTCATTTTTACTTTTCTTTCCTGGCCCCGGGGCAGACCCTCACAGTATGTTGGCTGGAGGATCGTGGTTCTACAAAAGTCCAGAGCTATGTCTACCCTCTAGTAGGCGCCTCGTGCTAAGTGCCGACTTTCTTCCCAGTAAACGTCTGAAGTGAGACAGATGTGGCTGCACTCTCCACGTCGGAAGTAACTATTCGACGTTGGCAACATTGCTTAACCTCTCCACGCCTCCTTTTCCCATATGCAGTGAAAGGTATAAAAAGGAATATTGACAATAATAATTCACAAATATGAGAATTCTGAGAGGTAGTACATGGCACAATGACTGCAGGCAGGAGCTGGTCACTAAATCGGATCAGCATTCATTCCCACCTTGGGGCAAACAGCAGGTGGAGCCACTGAGCCATAAGGAAAGGCTCCTTCCTGCCCACCTTGTTCTGAGTCTCAGAGTGGGAGACTCAGAAGCTCCCGGGAGCCCAGAAGCTGTCCCAGATACAGCCAAGCCCCCAGTTCACACCGCAGGCTGCTGCAGATTGGAGGGACTTTGAGGGTTTCCTCAGCTGAGACCATGTCCTGCCATCTTGCCTCCCACACCTTACAGCCTAGAGAGCAGGGGCAATGTGTTCTCCTGCTACCAACAGGTTGTAACTATATGTTCTCCTGCTACCAACAGGTTGTAACTATAAATTCCATCAAGGCCTGATGTCACCCTTTCATTCTACTTTCAAATCGTCTTTTTCTTTCTGAATAACATTATTAAAAAGAAATTTTTTGGCCTGAGTTTTCCATTTTGTGTCCAGCTTCTTTTTCTTCCTTCTCTTTTGGTTTTTGATAACGTGTCCCTTCTGTGTCATATCATACATTTGTGGGTGTTACAAAAGATGTTAAGGGTACAGTAATTATTCTGAAGTTGAGTAAAGCCAGAGAACGATGTGACGAAGCTACAGGTCTCCCAGGGGCAGAGTGCTCTCCCCCAACATCTTAGGGTAGAAGCTTCCATTGCGACTTGTGCATCCCAGCGCCTTTGAGTAGGCTCTTGGCTCCCTCCGTCTTCGATCTTCTCTGCCTATTATTTTTATTGTTAAGACTTAATCTATTTAGCTTAAGGCTCACAGCAAAATTGAGGGGGAGGTACAGAGATTTCCCACATACACCCTGTCCCCACACATATGCAACCTCCCCACTATCACTGTCCCCCACCAGAGCCGCACATTTGTTACAACGGATAAACCCACATGACACATCATCATCGCCCGAGGTCCACAGTTCACACTGGGGTTCACTCTTGGTGACTGAGCAAAGCTATGACCACGTGATCCGCCATATGGTATCCTACAGAGAGTATCGTCACTGCCATAAAAATCCTCTGTGCTCTGCCCATTCGTCACCTCCACCCCAACTCCCGACAACCACTGACCTTTTCACTGACTCCATAGTTTTGTTTTTACCAGAGCATCATATAATTGGAAACATACAGTAAAGAACCTATTCAGGTTGGCCTCTTTCACTTAGTAATATGCATTCATCCTTGTCTTTTCCTGGGTTAATGGCTCATTTCTTTTTAGCGCTGAATAGAACCATTGCCTGGATGTACCAGTTTATCAATCAGCTCACCTGTAGACGGACACATTACTTCCAAGTTCTGGCCATAGTGGATAAAGCTGCTACGATCATCCACATGCGAACTTTTGTGTGGACATGGTTTTAACTCCTTTGGGTAAATACCGAGGTGTATGATTACTGGATTGTATGGTAAGACATGTGCTAAGACATACACTTGTATATTTAGTTTTGTAAGAAAAACCAAAACTGTCTCATGAAGTGACTGGTCCTGCTTGCATGCCCACTGGCAATGAAGGAAAGTTCCCATTGCTCAGGATCCTTGCCAGAACTGGCATTGTCAGTGTTTCAGATCTGGGCCATTCCAACGGGTGTGTAGTAGTGTATCATTGTTGCTTTAATTAAATTTCCCTTATGACATGATACAGAGCATCCTTTCATTTGCTTATTTGCCATCTATATATCTTCTTGGTGAGGTGTCTGTTAAGGTCTTTGGCCTAATTTCTAATAAGGCTATTTATTTTCTTATTGTCAAATTCGAAGAATTTTTTGTATATTTTGGAGATGAGACCTTTATCAAACATGTCTTTCACAGAATCGTCTCCCTGTCTTGGCTTGTCTTCTCATTCTCTTGGCATTGTCTTTCACAGAGCGGAAATCGTTGATTTCAGTAAAACCTGGCTCATGAATTATTTCTCTCATGGGTCATGACTTTGAAGTTATATCTAAAAAGTCATCACCACACCCAAAGTCATATCAACTTTCTCCTATGGGAGAAAGTTGATATGACTTTGAGAGTTTTATAGTCACCTTCTGAGAGTTTTATAGTTTTGTGTTTTACATTTCAGTGTGTGATCCATTTTGAGTTTTCATGAAGGATATCTACATTCAATTTTTTCTTTCATTTTTTTCTTTTTGTTTCAATTTTTTGTTTTCAATTTTTTCTTTTCATTTCAATTTTTTATTCAGTTGTCCCAGGACCACTTGTGGAAAAGACTACTTTTGGTTCTCTTTCCTGTCTTGGCTCCTTTGTCAAAGATCAGCTGACTATATTTATGGGGACGTACTTCTGTATTGTCTATTCTGTTTGTGTAATCTATCTGTCTAGTCTTTCACCAATACCATAAGGTCTTGATCACTATAGCTTTATAGGAAGCTTGAAGGTAGGTAGTGTCAGTCTTCCAACTTTTGTCTTCAGTATTGTGCGTTATTTACCTTCTGTCACTTGTTGATATCTGCACTAATCGTGTGAAAGCAATGGTAGATAAAATCATACCATGATCTGATGGAGGTAGCAGTACCACACTGTTCTTACCCTCATCGTATGCTTTACTGCTGCACTTAAAGTACTTTTGTCAACTGCCAATTTCACTTAGAAAGACTCTGGATGAAACAGCACAAATTATGAACATCATTAAGTACTGACCCTTTAGTAGACATCTTTTTTCTATCTTCAGGGTGCTAACAGGAGAATTACACTTCAGGCAACTCTGCAGTGTGTCAGACTAGGATGGGTGTCAATTTCAAGAGAAAAGCACTTGTGTGATTGTCTGGATCGCAAAGGGAACTCCTTGCCTCCCATGGAATACTGTTTTTACTTGAGAGAATAAGTGACAGAAAAACTATGGTTACTGAGACTGAAGAAGTATTTGGAAGTCACTGTCACAAAAAAAAAGCGAGCTTGTCGCCCCAAACAAAACAGCTGATGGTGTTTGCGGCCAATGCTAAAATTTGATCTCTCAAGCCGTTGATGAGATCAGAAGTGATCTTAATAGAATTTGCTGCCATACGGGGAACGGTGTCAACATTTAGATAATTTGCATAACTCAGTGAGATATATCAAAAATCTTATTCCTAAAAGTAGAAGCTTGGTACAAGCACTCAGAAGACCTTGACTTGAATCCAGGGCCTGCCATTTCCTTGCTACTTCAGCTCCATTGTCTCATGTGAAAATAATGAGTTTCCTCTGTTTCTTCATCTGTAAAGTGGGCATCATAGCTACCTTGCAGAGTTGCTAAAGGACTGAATAAATAATATATAGTAATAAATATTAATGTATACTCATAAGAATATATAAATATATATTATATATGCAATATATAAATATATAAAACAAGGGCTTGGCACATGGCAAATATTGTACAAGAAATTTGTTATTGTTGTGATTGTCACTGTTGTCTTTGTCATCATTTTAGGTGGAAGGACCCCGATATCACCTTTCTCTATAGCATAGGACTTCAGAGCAAAGGTTCTGGGAATAGATATTGCTGGGTTCAGATCCTAGCACCACTTACTTGTTAGTGATCTTGGGCAAAAGGATTTAATAATACAGTGACATCTCATGTGATTATTATCAGAAATAAATGAGATCATGCATATGAAATGCACAGCTCAGGACAGGATACATGACGTTAACTCATTTAGACTAGTAATAGGAGTTCAAGACATGTTTCTTGAATCGTGTAAAATCATATAACAATATGATGATATGAAGCCTTTCGGAAGGATTTATAGTTTTTTTTTAATATTTTCAAGCAATGATGTTGGCAAACCAGCTCTGAAAAAAAAAGCTCTGAGTTATAATATCATCTAATTTCTGAGATGTAAATACTCCCACCATTGCCAATTTCAAGCTACCAAAATGAGATCACTGAATGCAGAATTGGAGAGAAATTCTCATGGTTGTCCCTTGCAAGCTAGCAAGAGCCAGCTCTGGCACACGACTACTTTCAAGTACACTTTTGAAAAGAAATCGTTTACTGAGGATCCCAGTCGCCAGGAAGTTACACAAGAGCAGAAAAGTCTAGGGAAACTGAGGTTCTGGAGACTTCGGAAATCTCTCTGATTTCTCAATAAATCAGAACTTGACCCATTCGTGCACTTATGAAAGCAATACAACTCTCTACACGGTTTTAATAGTTGGAAAGAATTTGGGGACATGAAACCTTATGAATGAAGAATTTGGTCTAAGATGTAATATAACCTGAAAATATAAGACATTCTGTATGATTTCATCTGGTAAAGAATAGAACCTTCCTTCCAGTATATTCTGTCCAACTATGAAATTTATTTAAAATCGTTTAGAAAAGAACAAGACATGTTTAAAAAAAAAAAAGTCAGAGGCTACTGGGCAGTAAACATATTTTGGTTCCAAAAGGGGAAAAAATGAAGCAAGATTATATAGTGAGAGTAGAAAAAGCAAGATGAAGGGAAATCGCCCATGAAAATAGGTCATGTTAGGCACTATGCCTTTCAACATTGGTAACTGAAAAGTCACAGAAGTCAAAGATAAAAATACAAAAGACTCCCAGGCCCACAGACTGCCTGATGCTGTTGCTAGACTATTTAGCCCTCTGTCCATTTCCTGTAAAAAATAAATTAAGTATAAATAAGGAGGTGAGGGAGCTGGTGTGTACGCAGGTGTGTTCACAGGTACGTACTCAGAGAGGGCATGAGAATGGGGCCCAATGCCTTTCCTCTCCCGCACTCTCTACACAAAACTCTCCTCCATGTTGCTACAGAGTAAGAAAGAGTCCACAAGCCGGGGCTGGACCAGCTGCTGGAAGTCAGAGTCCTGCAGGCCTTCAGGGCAGACTCCGGCCAGTCTCCGCAGCGCAGCCTAGGGGGAAGAGGTGACACAGGTCAGACCAGGATCTGCTCAGGTGCATGCATCTCCCTCGACTGCCCCGGGGAAGTGCATTCCAGGAAGTGGCTCCTGTAGTCGTCATTTTGAGTCAATCATCACTTCGGTCACCTGACACCTTCGTGATGTGGTCCTTTTGGCCATCTGGTGTCATTTGTACCTTGATCATTATGGTGGGTGTCATCCAACAGCTTTTGTGATCTTAATAGTGGTTCTGCCATTTTGGTTTTTCAATCAGCTTAGAAACCTGGTTGTTCTAAACATCTGTCATTAAAAAAATCTGATCCACTTGCTGACATGTTTAAGTTCAAGATTTGTTCATGCCAGTACCTTAACTAACAGAAGCATGAGTGGAATGATATCCTTGTTTCTGGGTCCCTAGAGTATAGCAAGGGCTATTTATTGATCCATAAATTCAGCAAGGTTCTGACAAAACATTATGGGATGGGAAAGAGAGAAAAGAAAGAGGAAGGAAGGTCATAAAACTGAAGGAGATGGAGGTTCTGAGCTGGAAAGAGAGGTACGGATGGATGACACCACTGGCCAGGTCCCCCTGCACTGGGCATTTCACTCTTTTTTTTTTTTTTTTTTTTAATTTGTGAGAGAGCGAGAGGGTGAGCACAGGCAGACAGAGTGGCAGGCAGAGGCAGAGGGAGAAGCAGGCTCCCCGCTGAGCAAGGAGCCCGATGTGGGACTCGATCCCAGGACGCTGAGATCATGACCTGAGCCGAAGGCAGCTGCTTAGCCAACTGAGCCACCCAGGCGTCCCTGGGCATTTCACTCTTCCTTGAGAGCTCCATCCTGTTTTTATGTCCCCACACCCTTGCTCAGCTCTTCTCCACGACACAAAGTTCCTCCCCACTTTTTCTGAGCCAGCGAGTACATTTATCCTGTGGGCCTGGTCCACCGTCATCTCCTCTGGGAAGCCTTCCCTGATTCCTTGAAGCAGAGACAGTCCCTCCCTCCTCTGTGTGGCTTGGGTCCCTGGGTGGACCTCAAACTTCCCACCCTTGACTGCAACTGGTTTTGAGGGGTTTGTCTCCCACACTAGACTCTGAGCTCCTCAAAGATAGAGACTCTGTTTTATTTTTCTCTGCATCTATAGCAGGGGTTGGCATAGGGCCCAATAAATGTCTGTTAGGGGGAAAAAAAAAAAAGAAAGAACAAATGAAATGCTTTAAACAGAGTTCTATTACTAGAGCAGCCCGAAACTCCATGTGGGCTGTGCGCCTACCAGCCAGCTGAGAGAGTGCATGCTAAGTGCTCAGTGAATTTTCATTCCTTCCCTCTTCTTGGACCTGTACACAGCAGGGAGCAAGGCGAGAGATTAAGCCACCTCCCCCCCCACCAACCTGGGAAACAAAGGGGAATATCTGGAATGGCAGAAGAAGCAAAAAAAAAAAAAACAAAACAATACCAACATTACTCAGTATCTACACATAGTATTTCATTTAATCCCTATAGGTTACTACAAGGTAAGTATCATGATCTTCGGTTTGGAAATGAGGAGACAAAGGCTCAGTAAGGGAAAGCAGCCTTCCTGAGATCCCACAGCAGTCCCACTCTAAGGCCCTCATACTCATCCACACAGGAAGACTGGTACGAGCCCAGGACGAGTGGTTATATTGAGCACAAGGCAGGCAGAGGCCCATTACATACACCTATTGCTGAGAAATCACCAAGTTGGTAAAAAGAGAAGAAGGCTTAAGTTGTCGGACAAACAAGATGCTGCCATGTCCAAGGTAGATCAAGGAGAGGAGACCTATGTCTCTATGCACGTAAGCAGGGTCTGAAACACCAGTGGCAAGAAGTGGACTCCAGGAAACTATCCCTTACTAGTGTGTCCTGCCTCTCCTGGGGTAGGAGTTCCCCTAAGATCTATGGAGGCTTAACTCCGTGGCACTTCCTGATTCCTCTTGGCTCCAAATGGGAGAAATAACTCTATAAGCCTTGGCTTGTCACAGAAAAAAATGGAACCTGAGATCTTCAGCAGAGGGCGCTCTGAGGCCACTGAGGTATTTTACATTATCAGGAGGAAAATAAAGCAAAAGGGAGGGACAAAGAAAAAGAAATGGGGGAGAAAATAGACTCATGAGGAAAGAGAATGAGCTAGAAGAAGAAAATAGAGAGACAGAGAAAAAGAGACAACAGAGAAATGGAACATGGAGGAAAAGTCAAAACAAAGAGGCAGAGATAAACTGGTGAAATGAAAGAGATCAGGCACGAGAGGGAGATGGAAAGAGAGAGAGAAATGGCAATAAAGATAAAGAGAGTGTCCTGGGGATGGGGGGCTAAGGGACGGAGATAGGGGCAGGTGAGAAGCCAGAATGGGAGGGAAGCAGAGGGTTGAGGGATCCTCTGAGGGAATCACAGAAGGAGTAAAGGGAAAGAAGGAGAGAGAGAAAAACCTCTGAGAGAAGCAAGCTCTAGAGGAGAGAAAAGGAAAAAATAAACTGAGAGAGAAAGGGGGGGCGGGTGAGAGGGAGATAGAGAGAGAGAAGGAGAGAGAGAGGGAGGGGGAGAGAGAGAAAAAAGGGGGAGGGGAGGAGAGAGGGAGAGAGAGTGGGGAGAAGGGCCAGAGAGAGAGAAGTTCCAGTAGTCTCCCGGCTGAGTGTGGAGCCCAGAGCAGGGCTCAATCTCACAACCCTGAGATCATGACCTGAGCTGAAATCAAGAGTTGAACGTTTAACCAACTGACCCACTCAGGCACTCCCTGGCCTGTAGTTCTCTTTTTTTAGGGTGAGAGAGCAAGAGATGGGGGTAGAGAGAGAGAAAGAAAGAGAGAGAAGGAGTGAAAAAAAAAGGGAGAAGAGGGGGAGGGAGAGGGAATGAACTAGAAACAGACCAGAAAAAACACAAAGGTTAACAGACACTGTCATCTCCCCAGGGTCCCCAGGAAGCCTGTGGGACAGGAACCCAAGCCAACTCAAAGCACCCCCTCCTCAGCATCCCAGAGCTCAAAGGACCCATCCCCCTTCTGAAGACTGTTCTGGGCCCCTGCTTCCCTCAGAGGGTTAACAGCCAGTCATCCCAGGATTTCCTTCCCAGACAGTCTGAAAACACCCAAGCATTAGACAAGCCCAGCAACCCACTGACAGCCGCCTCATTAAGGAAAAACCAATTCTGTTTGTGAGAGGCAATCTGCACTGCCACTTTCCCAGATGTGGGAGACAATAATTGAAATGTCCTCCTTCCACCCGAAGAGAGCCGTTGAAGCCTGGGAGAAGGCCATGGGGATGGCAGGAGAAGGAGCCTCCAACTCCATCTGCCAGCCCAGCCACCCAGTTGCCCCCATCGCAGCAGCCAGGGGCCCACACTCAAATATGGAGCCCCTTCTAGGAGCCAAAGCAGCAACACCTGCCCATTCTGTTTAGACAAGTCTAAACAGCCCTTGGCCAGGCAAGAAACAGTCCCCAAACCCAAGGTTCTATGGAGACACCAAGAGCCGGAAAGGGGCCCCAGCCCTAAGAAGGTTCCTGAGGGAGAAACACAAAAACCCACGAGGAGCTGAGGTAGCAAGACCAGGGCCATAAGACATGGGAGAGAAAACATGGCTGAAAACAAGAAGGTCTGGCCGCAACGTCAAGCCCTTTGGCGTCAGGCAGGCCTAGGTTTGGATTCCAAGAGCCTCCCCTTCTAACACCTGGTACCCTGGATCACACAACCTGCCTCCTACTGAAGAAAACAAAATCCCAGCCTGCAGGCCTGGGTGAACACTGTGTGTTCCCTGCCTCTGAGCCACAGATGGTTCCTGGGACACTTCACAGATGAGAGGGAGTCTCTTCTAAACTTTGAAGGGGCTGCTGGCAGAGGGAGAGAAAGGGCATCTGCCGAGGACAGGGGCCAGGACAACGTCAGGGTGGCTCTCAGTACTCTGGCCTGGCCCAGCGGGATGGGGCCAGGAGGCATTGGGAGGCTTTCTGACCCTGGCGGTGTGCTCCAGCCAGCCTGTGTAGGGCTGGAGACGGTAGGCCATCGATAAGGGGAATCATGGAAGGGCTTGTGATATAAGTGTCGTGACTGTAAAATTAGGGTTAGCCCAGCAGCCACATGTAGGGTGGATTAGGAAGGGAGGAGCTCTCTTCAGCATCCCATGACCTACCCTCCAGGAGAAATGCAATCCCCTTTCCACTGGGAAGACCTTCAAGTGATTAAAGATGGTGGCCAAGCCCTTCTGAGTGTTTTACTTCAAACTAATAATGACGATGGACAAGGAACTGTGACAGGCCCACATGCTGCATGGAGACTTATGACACCCCACTATTGTCTCAGGGCCTCGTAGTGCCGGGCACTTGTGGGCCCCCCGAGTTGTGGAGATAATGGCAGTTGGGGCCAATGATTGTGTTTGCCCCCCATTAACTCTCTCCACTTGACTCCCTGAGCCAGACAGAATTAAGAAGTTCTGTGAACTTTTTTTTTTTTTTTTTTTAGAAGTTCTGTGAACTTGAAGGGAAAAATTACATCGCTCCACTTACTAACCTCCAACTGAAAATTAGCATCTCCTTCAGTTGCCAGTGCTGCCAGACCGCGAAGTCTCAACAATTCCTGTGACTCGTGTGCCAATAAAAGTCACAAGAGCAACTCTTGTCGGAGGTACCGTCAGATACCATTTATGCTCACTGCTAGTCAAGGTTATAATACTCATTAGACCCACTGTTTTCTCTTATTAATGTGTTCATTAAAAGTACATATATTAATGTATCACCTATAAATACTCTAATGATTATTTTAATAGATAATTCTATTCTCCTTAATTCTAGTCTCCTTAATCCTACATATTTTGGTTTATGCATTTAAAACATTATTCTTAGAAGGGACCTAGAAGCTCTACCAGATCACCAAAGGCACTAAACAGTTAAGGTTCTCCATGAACCAGAATCAAAACCTGGTTTTGATGTTTGTCTGGAGATGTTTGTCTTTTCTTCCCCCTACAGCTGTATCCCCATAGCTTAGAAGTGTGCCTGGCACACAGAATCACTCAGTAAATATGTACCGAATAAGATTTACAAGTGCTTAGTGTTCTACTCAATGTCACGCAGCTCATTAATGGCAAAACCAAGACAGGTGTGTCTCACTGAAATGCCCTCCTGTCTTTACAACATACAACGTCTATCAGGAGCTCCCCCAAAATGAGATGAGCTTGGTCTAGAAAATAATAGGATGCAGAGTGGGCTTTCCTATGACCTGCTCAAAGGCCCTCCAGATCCATCACTACCCTCACATTCTTTGAGGACCAACCAAGAATCTGGCACTCCCTTCTGAAAGCCAAATGACCTGTTTATACATTGGCTTCCCTGCCTCCTCATGCTTCCAACTGGAGGCTACTCTATTTTGGGACTTAGGATGGCTCCTGCAGGGAGGAATGTAGAGAGACAAAACGTGCACCCCCAGCTGATACAGGGGATTTGTTCATGGTGGCCTCAAGCAGCAAGGAGAAGTTGGGTGGAGACCTTGTGAGATGCACTTGTCTGGTTCAGGTTGAATATCCCGGTGAATAACACTCTTTGTCCTGTCCTACTGCCTCCAGTCCTATTCCACAAAGGAGAGGGGAGCTACAGAGCTGGAAGGGCTCCAGTAAAGGGGCTCTGTCCAAGGGGATGGAAGGCTTTTCTCCTTTAGAACAGGCAGGAGACCTCCACACCCCAGCTCCCGTTGCTGCAAGCATCATGGCATCACTGCCAGCTCCCAGCATTCCGCCCGCCAGCCACCCTGCTCTCCGTGTGCTGTTAAGACTCCTCAGAACCTCAAAGGTTCATGGTTCCTAAAAGTACAGGTCTGGGGAGGGTTCCCCAGCCCCCCATCTTTCACATGGATGACCTCATATCATTTTCTTCACAGTTGTTTTTAAGATTTATTTATTTATTTGAGAGAGAAAGAGAGTGTGTGCGTGATCTGGGGGGAGGGGCAGAGGGAAAGGAAGACAAGTAGACTCCCCACTGGGCAGGGAGCCCGATGCAAGCTGGCTCCCAAGACCCTAATATCACGACCTGAGCTGAAACCAAGAGTCAGACGCCCCACTGACAGAGCCACCCAGGTGCCCCTTTTCTTTTCACAGTTTTGTGAATGAGTGAAACACCCTTACCACCATTTTGAAAAGAAAAGTTGAGTGCAGAGAAGTCTATGGCTTATGCAGGGCAACTGAGGCCTCAGCTGCTCTCCTGGGCCTGGCCTGCAGTCCCGAAGCCTGGGGAGGAAGCCGGGGGACTTTGGAGAACTCACCAGACAGGCCACGAGCACAGCATCACTGCTGTTCCTCTCGGAGGGCGACCTGCAGAGCTCGATGAGGCGGGACATACCTGCATGAGACACACACGAATGTCATGCCCAGGAAGGGGACGGACCCGGCCAGGCCTGACCCAGAGGTACTCCCTCTCCCTCACACCTTCTACGTGGGGCGCTGTAGAGGGAGGTGACTCCTGGGCTCCATCAGCTCACCAACCAGCTGGGGAATGGGGGCTAAACTCCCCTGGAGGAGCTTGTGGTGGAGACCTCCTACTCCCTCGGGTATGAGCAGACGCCAGTCAGGGCCCGCAATGAGCTCAGGAAGACTGCAACAGGATGTATGCGGGACCTCGGGGAAAGAATTTCCTGTGTGGGTATTTCTGATTTTGCCGGAACTCTATCGAATGTTTACATCATTATCAACAGGACTGCCCAATACCATTTTCCCCCAAATGTCTATCTCAGTCAGAAAATACGTTGCTGCTAAGATAACAGAAAACTTCCGAGTGAGGAGGCTAATGTTTCCTCGGCCTTTACAGAGGAAAGGTAAATAAAGGCGTGTGCTTTTCAGTATAAGTGGACTTGCTACAAACGTCAAAAAACAAAAACAAAACAAAAAGTCGATTCATGAGATATTATTAATAAAAAGGTGTAGACACACATTTTGCGTGTTTACCTTCCAGAAAGTCTTTCTGGAGCTGGAAGCCTGGGCCACCTCATGTCCTTTGCCAAGGACCTGCATGATAGGCAGCAAGGCCATGCCTGTCCCTGTGCCCCTATCTGGGGCACCCTTTCTAAACCACCACACTGCAATAAGGCCTCAAACTGTGGCTGAGGCCTCACCTCCTTGCTAGAACATTCCTTGACCCACCCAGATAAATGTGAGCTACCTCCCCTGTGCACCAACGAGACTTGGACATGCTCTGAACATTGCTTTGTGGTATTCAAGCACACGTTTTCCTTTCCACATCTGCCACCCCGTGAGGCTGTAAGCCCCAGTGGTCAGGACAATGTTACCATCAGGGTGACAGTCGCAGGGGCCAGGACGGAGTCGAGCAGGGAGTGGGTGCTCTGAACCCCTCCGTTGGGTAAGTGTGATGAACTGAATGCATGAGTGATTTAACGGGTGAATTAATAAATGAGCAAAAAGTGAGTAAAAGAAGCAACGAATGAGTTAATGAATGAACAAAAGGATGAGGTCATGAGTGAATCAACAAATGAGTGGGTAAGGAAACAAGAGAGGAAGAGGATAATCGAATGAGGGAGTGAAGGATGGAATGGAACAAGTGAACGAAGGAACAGGGTTCTAAGTGGGAAGTCTGCACGGGAGTCACTGTTCCATCTGACTTCAGCCTCTCTGGGCCCTTCTCCTCTCTAGCTTTGGCCCCAGCTTACAAGCTAGACGAGGGACTGAACATAGGCCCCCTTCCCAGCATTTTCTGGCACTGGGAGAGTCCGGCTCACCTCCGCCAGGCTTGACTCCGAGTCATCTGTGGCCACCATGAAACCGGGGCTGCTCCGCTCCCCACACCCGCCTCCCCTCCCCTCCTGCCCCAAACAACACCACTTACAGCTCAGCCGCACAGCCTCCTGGGCCACTTCTGGGTCTCGGCTGAGACGGGCCAGGGTCACCGCAGCCTTCTGCTGGACTCGCTCACAAGCCGCCACCTCGGCAGGAGTTCCAGACCTTGGCTTCTCGGACAGCATGCCCATGATTAGCTGGACCCCTGGGTAGGAGGCAAAAAACAGGTGGCACCTGCCCCAGCAGGGAGCCTTCCCCTGGGTCCAGCTGGGTAGAAGGGCACAAGAGCTGGAGACTTAGGGGGTCTCAACCCCGGGAAGGAAGCTGGATGAGGCCATCGCTTCTAGTCCTTCTTCCCTGAGGATATCTCTGACTTCAGGTACTAAGTCACTAGACTTGGAAGGGATGTGGGAAGATATCCCTTTTCATTTTTTAAATGTTATTCCTGAGCTTTTATTATATGCACGACACTGTATTGAACACACAATGAATGCATGATCCCCTAAAACCTCCCAGTAGCCTCATGAACTGGATACTAGTATAATTCACTGTGAGGCCCAGAGAGAAGGGAAGTCTCTTCTCCAAAACCAATCGAGCAAATGTTTTAGAGGGAATTTAAGCACGGGAGGAGGGAAGGTAGCTGGACTGAGAGCTGTAGGCTTGAACTGGGTCAGCTGAAAAGACTTACCACCCTCCCCTGAAACCGGAGCTGTCTTCTGATTGCCCCATAAGCCCACCTCCACATTGATTGCCACCTCCGTGCCTCTGCCACCTAATTTTTCTGAACGGATGTCCTTTTCCCTCTCACACTCCAATTAAATAATTCCCATCCTGCAGGTTGTAGTAAAAGTCCATCTCCGAGGAGAGGTGTTTCCTACCTACCCCAGCCCACACTCCCTTCCCTGCTCCCAGTGGCACCTGCCAGATTAGAACTTGAACCAGACACAGCCCACAGATATATTTTACATTGCTTTGTTGCCCCACACAGTGTCTAAAAATTTTTAAAATTTTTGCTATTATGAAAATTGGAAGACTTCCATTAAAATTCAGATTTCCATCAAAATCCAGCTTCCAAAAAAACTGCCTCCTGACTTCACATTGGGCCCACATTTCTTCATGACAATTTGCTGAAGCTTATTATAAGCTTGCTATTTTAAGTGAGACTGGCTTGGTCCCTGCTGAGTCTACATCATCCATTCATATTACCCGTCTGGGTCTACAGGCATCTAAGTTTGTAATCTCCGACCATGGAGCCAGAAGGGTCTTTAGAGATCTAGCCCAACTCCCCCATCCCCCATTTCACAGAACAGCATCCGAGGTCTGGAGAGAGAAAATGATTTCCCAAGTTCACACAGGAGTCTGTTCCAGTCCAAGACCTCAGCCACATGCCTCTCTGAATCATACTTGAACCAAATGTGATTTCTAACTCTCCTAGATCCCGCCAATGCACAGAGGCTATAGGTCACTTAGTTATGGCCCTGAGACTATTCAGTCCTAGGGAGGAGCCTTTTCTCTTTCTGATGAGCTTTGTAAGTAAATACCCACTCCTACTTCCTACAGGCTCAAGGGACCCAGTCCCTCTTACCTCTGGCACCACACGTGCTAATCTTAGGGCAAGGTGCTTCTCTTCCCAAGCCTCTCGGACCACTGAATGAAATATAGTCCTCAGTTCCCTATGTTCACAATGTCCTTAAGACAAGGTCAAGACCATGAATGTCCTGAGGTGTGTATGTTATGGCCTGTGGGCACATGAACAAGGGACACCAGAATGACAACTTTGGGAAGTGCCACAGGCTTAGAAAATTTTGCTAACTCCTGGTTAAGACTCCCAACAAAGAAGTCATTTTCCCAACCCCCACCTAGTACCTGGGATCTGATAAAGAGTAAAATAGTTTCTCATATACTAGCAGGTAAACCCCAAGGAGTAAGGATTTGTGTCCATTTCCTGCATGGAAATAGCTGAAGTATCTAGAATAGTGTTTTGCTCAAATATTTGTTGAATAAATATCAAATGAATGAATATGAATGCATTCACGTGAAAAGTCTTACAAATGTATAAAATCCAAGTTTCCTTTAAATATATACTTTGTAAGTCTTATCTAGAAAAAGATAAGATGCCATGAAATTGGGGCTGCCTAGGAAAATCCAGACTGTTTCCAAGTCCTGCACAGCCTCAATACCAGAATAATTGCCTGAAGGTTGGGAGTTACATCTTCAGAGACCAGACCCCAAGGCCCTGTTCCCTCCCCAACACTCTCTCCATCTCAGCCCAGCCCCTACAGGAGAAGCCTCAAGAGGGATACTGATGTCAGTGGATTGACAGGTAAGAACTTGGGCTGCCCTGGCCTGCCTCCCCATGTAGGGGTGACACCAGCACAGTCTCTGACTCCCCAGTCTGGCACCCATCCTCCAGCCCACACCACCAACACTCACACACAATTCAGGCAGGACAGAGACAACATCACCAGGCTTCAGGGCAAGCCACATCAGAGTCTCAGGCACTCCTAGTAAGAGGACCGCCTTTCAAAGCCCATTCCCCATCGGGGCGCCTGGGTGGCTCAGTGGGTTAAGCCTCTGCCTTCGGCTCAGGTCATGATCCCAGGGTCCTGGGATCGAGCCCCACATTGGGCTCTCTGCTCGGTGGAGAGCCTGCTTCCGCCTCTCTCTCTCTGCCTGCCTCTCTGCCTACTTGTGATTTCTGTCAAACAAATAAATAAAATCTTTAAAAAAAAAAAAAAAAAAAGCCCAGTCCCCACAATAGCCTTGTCCTGTTCCACCCAGGATCCCACTGAGCTCCTGCGGGTGCTGGCTGCCTCACCAGCACAGCCCATCCCTCCAGTTCTGCCCCATCAAACACTCTTTAGCTGAGCCCTGTGAGACGGCCACTGTTTCCTGAAAGAGCAGGCGCCCTTGGCCCCGCATCCATTCTTTGCCAGATAGTCTTCTAACAAGCTGTCTATTCATCCTCATGTCGGTCGGGGAGCTAGGTACATTCCCATTTTGCAGACGGAAAATCAGAAGTCACACAGCTAGTAAATTGCAGGGCCAGCATTCAAGCCCAGTCTGTTTCCAGTCCCCCCCCACCCCGCAACGCCCCTCCCTCGGCTGCAATGTTTTATTGTCAATTTCACGCTATCTCACATTATCACTCTGACCCAGTTGGGCTCTCCTGCCAGGACAAAGCCAAGGATTTCTTTACCTCTGTGTGCGTTTGTTCAGCACAATGCCGAGCATGGAGTAGGTCTCTAACTGCTGACTGAACAAGCTCATCAATAGCCCTTTGTAAGCCATCAAACCCTCTACAGAGGCCAGATGTTCCGATCCCAAATCCATAGGCCTCTGGAGGCCCGCCGCTGCTGACCACTTGAACTTAAGGCTCTGAGCGTGGGAGGAACGGGCCTCGAATGACACCCCTCAGTCTCTCAGCCTCAGCTGGCTCAGTAAAGTTTTTCATTATTAGCTCAATCACATAAAATTAACTCAAAATGATGTCTTTCAATGAGCGATAGGGCAATGGGGGATGGGGAATGTGTGTGTTTGTTAAAACAGCGGGACGACCTGGGAGAAGGGGGTTTAACAAGAGCAGAAGCAGCTGGCCCCGGGCTCTCAGCTCACTCGTCCTCATTAGCGTCATGGGTTTCCAACTGGCTGCTAATTGCTCCCTTATTTCCCAGTCACAGGAAGCCCTTGCTACCCCAGCTGCAGGGCGGCAGACCTGTCCTGTCCTCCCACAGAGGCAAAGACGGAGCAGGGCAGCTCCCCGGCCAGTGAAACCCGGCCCACCTCACCTGGACTCTGCGGACACCCTGGGTGCAAGCGGGACCAGGGAGCCTGGGGGATGGCCATGCTCTCGGGGGAGGGGTCCGGGGGGCAGCCCTGCCCCGACCTGCTCCCCCACCCTGACCCTCCTCAGGAGCTCCGGTTTTCTGAGGGAGGCCGAATCCAATATGATAGGAACGATCGAAAGTTCAAACATATCCTCTGGCAGGGAGAGATTTTTCCTTTTTTGGATCATAATGAAATATGTGTCTACTCTTCACCACCCTAGTTAAAATAGCACCTGCTAACCCCTCAGCTTGGTTGTACTTTACCCCCGCCCTGCTTTATTTCCTGCAGGCCCCCGGCATCATCTGACGGGCTCTGTCTTCTCCATCAGTGCCTGTGTCCCACGAGGACTGAAGTCCGTTGAAAGCAAACAAGCACTTACATATTGGCCCAGCTCTACACATACGCATACACACAAACACACACACGCTCACGGAAGTGTGGAGACACACACCCCCAATTCTCATACCGACACACAGGCCTTCACACAAACACAAAGGCACACGGTCCTATATGAGGGCCACGTAATCCATGCAAGGTACACAGAGCTGAAAAGACATACCATTCTCCTGAATGATATCGGAGGCACACTGCTCAAGGACAGACATGTTTGCCAAGATGGTCACAATCTGGAAAAGAGAATTGGGAATCTGAGAAAGCGGGTACCCTGGAGCCAGATGGTGCCCTCTACAGATAGGGGAGCCCGGAGCTATGAAACTTTCCTTTAGCCTATGGGTCTTCCCATCTGTATGGCCCTTCCTCCTATGGTATGGTCTTCCATTCTCATGGGCTCTTGCCTCCCACATGTATTTCCCCAGTGACTGGTTCCCACTCAGCAGCATGTGGGTGCTGGGGTGGCCCCCGGGGGCCCCAAGACTCCACTGGAGAGAGCAGTGTGGCTTGAGTGAAGATGGGGGGGCCCATCGCCTTTCTACTGGGTATACCTAGCCCCAGACCCTGAAATGCAAACAGAACTGGCTGACTCCTTGCTAGCCCCTCCCCTGGCTTGGGTTTCACTCATCCTAGCTTCTTCCCCTGATAGTGAACCCCACCTACTTTCAACATGAAATTAATGGGTATCAAGGTCAAGTTACAGAACACGAGTAAGATTAAAGGGCAGCATTACACCACAAGTGTTATGTATTATATGGAATCTGGTGAGAAAGTTCTTGCTTAGCCGACTTTACGAGTCTGCAGTCTACGATCCTTGCCTGTTGGTCATCCCCGAAGGGCTCTGATTGTAGTGAAGGTATGCTGGAGCCAGGTGGATAACGAGCCTGGTTACAACCCTGTGGGCTGGGTAGCCAATAGCCCACCCCGCCCCCTTGGCATAGTCAAGACTGCAGAGAGAACTCACTGCCCCAAACTGGATTAAGGAATGGGCCATCAAGGGACCGCTTATAGGCCCCCAAACTGTAAGGTGACAAAACACCACTGGAAAATGTTGGAAACTTGGTGCCTATTAACTCAGACACCCCCCCAAGGCTCTGCTCCTGACATGAACAGCAAAATGAAACCCACCCACTGCCACAGAAGCAGACAGCACTCTTGAGTGCTAATTTAAATAAATGATAAAATAGAAAACACTTCTCACTGGTGCAATCCTATCTCTCTCAAAAGGGTCCTTCGAAGCTTGTGACACGTTATAGCTGGAGGCCATGTCCCCACCTCTGAGGCAGCAGCTGACAGGAGGCCACTTCTAGAACTGGATAACGCATAGTAATGTGATGTTTACCAAGAAAGAGTATTATCTAGATTTTAACTGGTTCAATACTGGCATATTATTCTGCATAAAAAATGCATATAACAAATCTCTTCTTCTGCACAGAAAAGAAAAAGTTTGCCATATTAATAGAGTATCTACCCCCATCCCCACTAAACATGTTGAAAAAGGATACGTGGGCTTGGGCTGCTGTGTGTCTGCCCTGAGGCTCAGCCCTGCTCAGGGGCCTGGCTAAGCTTGCCGGGATGGGCTGCCAGGGGAGGAACGAGAGAATACCCGCAAAAGCTCTATCCCACAGACAACTCTGCCCCTCCCCCTAGATGTTCTATGAAGGCTTCGTCCCTAGAAGCTCTTCTTCCTCCTCTTCTAAGACAGTAAGGGTATGGGCTGAGGGGAAGGAGTTAAAGGAAAAATATGGGTCAAAGATACAGTTAAAACATGGAAGGTTCCCCAAGAGGCTTAAAGTGCACAGTCTTACGAGGAAGGAAACAAGAGGCCAAGTCTGGGTCAGACTGTGGTTCAATGGCCTTCTATGGGCCGTTAACAGTAGTAGCAGGGAACAAAACCTCTCTTCCCTCCACCCAGACCCACCATGCGCCAACCATCACCAGCCAACCATTCCAAATAAAGACACTTCCTGGACACACGGATCCAAATGGGAAGGTCGGAAGCAAGGAAGCAAGGAAGGAAGGACAAAATAAAAAAGGAAAAGGAAACCTTTGTCTGCAGCACCAGGTTCATTACGCGGCAATTACTAGCTGTGTCACGGGCCCAGGTAGGTCTTTGTGCCAGACTAATTTAGATCCTGTTAATGAAAATTACTTCCTCTTTGCAAAGCCTGTACCCCATGTGGTTTTCTGAGGTTCAGATGAAGTATTCAATTAAGCACAATTTGAATAAATGCCAATTATGCCCTGCTTTGAGTCCCCCTTCTGAAACATCCTTGCATGTGCCCTGTGAAGTCGTGGGGAAAGGGAATCAATACTTCTTGAAGTCAAGGGCAGGAATGGGATTTTAGGGAAAACTGGTTTACCTTGTTGGAGACATGATAACAATGCTGTCAGGAGACAGTGTATGAGCTGGGCAGGCAGTTTTCCCCTGGCCCAGGATGATTCAATCCTGTCTGATGATTTTCAGTTAAGTTCTAATCCTCCTGGGTGAAAGGGCACTGTTCCCTCCATAGTTAATCGGTGAATACAGAGGATATCAGTCTCGAGAGACGCCCCAGGTGAGAGGCAGTGCAGCTAGTGGTTAAACACATGGATCAGCCTAGTTCCAAATCCCGGCTCTATCATTTCTTTTCCATGGGATCTCGGCCATGGTATTTGGCCTTTCCTTGGTTGATGAAGTTGTATTAGGTTTCTATTGCTGCTATAACAAATTACCACAGGCTCAGGCTTAAAACGACACGATTTTCCCTTGTAGTTCCGAAGGTGAGAAGCCTTCCACGGGTCTCGAGGAGCTAACACCCGAGTATCAGCAGTGATGCATTCCTTCGGGAGGCTCCAGGGCAGAATCCTTGCCCTTCCTGGTTTCTAGAGCCTGCTCGTATTACTTGGCTCTCGGCTCTCTGACCTCTGCTTCCTCACTTGGAGCTCACTTTCTGACCCTGACCCTCCTGCCTCATTCTACAAGAACCCTTGTGGTAACGTTAGACCCGCATCGATAATCCAGGGTAATATTCCTTTACCAAGATCCTTAATTTTATCACACTCGCAAAATCCCTTTGACCACATGACATAGAACACAGGCTTGGGGGATTAGGATGTGGACCTCTTTGAAGGGGAGTCATTATTTGGTCTACAACAGGATAAATGTATAACACAATTCATAAGACAGATACAAGCATTCAATAGGCTAATGTTTTGTCAAACACCCAGAACTTTTGCTAGATAAAATGAGCATAACTTCCTTCTGGGAAACAGAACCTGAAAGTATCCAGAGCTTCAACAATTATGTCAAGGAGTCCTAACCAATGCAGCACCCCCTGTTCCCAAATGTGCTGTTAATGAATGGGAAATCATTCCTGAAGGGAGGCAAGATCCCAGAGCAGAAGGAGCCCTTCCCAGTGGAGAACCCCCCGCCCCGCAAAAAAACTCTGTGCTCATTACCTCTGTGGCATTTTTCCTTTGGCCCCCCAAAGACTGAATACCTTAGAAAAACTGAGGGGAATATCAAATTGGCCCAGCCAATTAGCAGGGGACCTCCCATGTCACTGATTCAAGAAGAAATGCCCCATGTGGTAAGAAGGAAGTTGGTAAAGCCTTTTGATGTCAGCACACACACAGAGAAAAAGGTTTACTCCATGCTGGCCCGGGGAAGGTGCCCCTGGAACACTTGTCTGCAACTTATCCCAAGGCATGAACCAGGCTTGTCTTAACATTCTCAGCAAAGCCTGCCTGTGATCACACTCTGACTCTATCTCTGTCCCTTTCATTTTCTATATTGTAAACTAACATTTGTTACATTGTAAACTAGGAAGACTATATCCTGTACAAATCAAGTGAGGATGATCCCGAATAGAAGGAGCAGGTGCACTCATACGAGAGAATTCACAACACAGAAAATCTGAGGTGCATTTAATGAAAAGTTATGATTGCTTTTATGCTGTGCAGTAATTAGGACAAAAAGGCCAACATTTCGTATGACTGTAATTAGAATTACTCTTTAATTGCTAGATGGAATATTTAGATTTCTACCATCACTGTGTTAACTCTCTAAAAGCTAGAGCAACAATGTCAACAGCAGCCAGCAAAATCTCTTTCAGCCTCTAGGGGGAGCCCAGTGCTTCCCTCTGTCCTGCCTTCTTCCCTCCTTACCATTTTCTCTACCAAAAAACAAAACAAAACAAAACAAAACAAAACTCAACAGTCAAGGGGCGCCTGGGTGGCTCAGTCGTTAAGCGTTGCCTTCGGCTTGGGTCGGGTCGTGGTCCCGGGGTGCTGGGATCGAGCCCCGCATCAGGCTCCCTGCTCAGGGGGGAGCCTGCCTCTCCCTCTCCCACTCCCCCTGCTTGTGTTCCTTCTCTCACTGTGTCTCTCCCTGTCAAATAAATAAATAAAATATTTAAAAAAAAAAAACAAAACAGTCAAGACAAGGACACTGGACACTGGTCTGAAGAGTGAAGAGCTCTGAGAGAGGAAGGATGTGGTCTCTTTGAACGCACTTTCTTCCCCAAAGCCAGGGAGGCAAGGCGGTGCAGGGGAAGGCGCAGCCTCTGCTTCTCTCTCCTGAGCCTCTCACTCCATCTTCTAGGCGTGGTCAGGGGCCAGGGAGCTGGGAACTGGGCAGGCCTGGACACCAGGAGCACCTGCCTAGGCCTGAGAAAAGCACAGCTCCCACTCTCGGGAACTTGGATCTTCCAGACCCAGCCTGCCCTCCTCACTACCAGAGAGGCAAGACAAGAGGGCTGGGATTTGGACCCAGGAGAGAGAACCACAAAGGCCATACCACTGCCTTGGATGTAGGTCCCAGGCTGTTGGTGAACTAAGCCAGAGGACAGTGCCCAGGGATTGCATCAAGGTTGGGGTGTGCACCTCATAGGATCAGAGAACGGGTAAATGCCAGATCGAGGGCTCTGTGTTTAGTGTTCCCTTGGCTCTGTAAGAGGGACTCCTGGGGCAGGTCAGGACTGGGTGTTGTGATGCTGGTTTACAGTCTTTATCAAAAACCCCTGAAACCCCACTCCCGGATCCACACATACAACTTGCATTTACCCACACAGACTGGAGCAGCACATGCATTGCCTGACTCCACACTACACACACCACCCCCACATCACCTCCATGTTTGGCCCCACCCTCCTTTCCCAAAGCTGACATTCCCTCTCAGACCCATCCCAGACCCTGGTTCTGTCACAGACCCCAGTCCCATTCATCACTGAGTATCTGCTTTGCTTCTAACTACTTTATGAGCCTTCTGCCATCTAATCATCATAATGACAGGAAAGGGGAAGAAAGAGATTATCCCCATTACCTAACTGAGGAAACCTATGGCTCAGAGAAGTTAAGTGATTTGTCTAAGGTCACACAGCTAGCAAGTGGCAGAGCCAGGATTTGAAGTTGGGTCTGTCTGAACCCAAAGCCTGTACCATTACTACTATGTTGCGTGTGTCACATAGGTATATAGAAGGGTTTTATACAGCAGAGAGGGCCTTTAGTGAGTCGATTATAATCTCTACTAACTGGCATTTCTGATAATGGATTCCCGATGATGGTATTCACAGTGAGTTTTCAGAAATGCCACAAAATCTGAACATTTTAAAATACAAACCAATGCAATGCGTGTTTTCATGGGAAGCGGAAACCAGTACCTTCCACCTCTATGAAAGCAATTATTTCTGAAAGGCCCCAGAAAGTCATGCTCAGGGAAAGCTTCTGCGGTGGCCTAGACCAGATAACTGAGTCCCTGTCACCTAGGCTGCCACTGCCTTGGGGCAGATGAAGCAGCCCCAGGCCATGGCTGTGGCTGGATTCTCTGGGCAGCTTGGCCCCTAGAACATACTTCCCGGGAATGAAAACAGACCGTGCAGCTGTCTGGTGAGGCAGGGGCTTCTGGATGCATGACCATGTCCAGCTCCCCCACATTAGCGGCGGGGTGGGGTGGGGCGGGGCGGGGGTAAAGAGTGCAGACCCAAGGTAGCCCTCAGCCCTGTC